>CM035417.1:184732366-184734866 GCA_020310875.1 Ceratopteris richardii | reverse complement strand
TCCTCCTATCATCCTTGCAACCTGCCCAATCTACATCTGAGTATACCTTAATATCAATGTCTGATGAATATGGAAAGTACAAACCATGATTTTGTGTTCCCTTTAGGTACTTTACTATCTTCTTTGCTGCCTCCAAATGAGGTACTCTTGGTTTGTGCATAAATTGACTAAGCACACTAACTCCATATGCTATGTCAATTCTTGTCAAGGTAGCATAGTTCAAGCTACCTACCATACTTTGGTATCCTGTGATGTCTTGGATTTCTTCTCCTTCATGAGCACTTAGCTTTAGGTTGACCTCCATAGGAGTAGTTGAGACTTTAGCATCCTGCAAGCCAAACTTCTTGACCATATCCTGCACATACTTCTTTTGAGTGATGTAGATACCTGAATTTGTGTAGACCAATTCAAGACCTAAGAAATACTTTAATAATCCAAGATCATTGATCTTGAATTCCTTCATCATCTGTCCTTTGATATGTCTAATTCCCTGAACATCATTTCCTGTAATAATGATGTCATCAACATAGACACACAAGTATATTACCTCTGAATTGTTCCTTTTGATAAACAATGAAGTATCTGCTTTACTCATCACAAATCCTTGATCTAGGAGATAGGTTGTCAATATGTAATTCCATGCTCTAGGTGCCTGCTTCAAACCATACAGAGCCTTCTTCAACTTACAAACATGATTTACCTTATTGGGATCCTCATAGCCAGGTGGTTGTGACATGTAGACTTCTTCAGATATCCATCCATTCAAGAATGCATTCTTCACATCCAATTGGTACATGTTCCAGTTCTTGGATGCAGCTACACTCACCATAACTCTGATAGTTGGCATCTTGGCCACAGGAGAAAATGTCTCCTCATAATCAATGCCTTGGGTTTGTGCAAAACCCTTGGCTACCAACCTAGCTTTATACCTGTTTATTGTACCATCTGAATTTCTTTTGAGTTTGTAGATCCATCTGGATCCTATCACCTTCATAGACTCTTTTTTGGGTACCAAGTCCCAAGTGTCACTCTCTTTGAGAGCCTGAATTTCTTCATCCATTGCTTCCTTCCATTCTGGTTTAGTGATTGCTTCTTCAAATGTACCTGGTTCTTCATTCAAGAGATCCTTTGCAAGATATATAGAGTGCTTGGTTACAAGTGAAGTATCATACCCATACCTAATAGGTTTCTTCTTTTCTCTTTGAGATCTCCTCATAGTTTGAGTTGAGGATTCTGGATTATCTTCTAGTTGCTTCATCTTCATCTTCCCTTTTGATTTCCAAGTCTTGAATTCTTCAATGTTAATGGTGTCTTCATCATCTGAGCTTGTGTCCTCTTTCTGACTTGGTTCTTGCCTGATAAGCTTGGGAAAGTCTTCTTCCATGTCATAAGGTAGACTAACCTTCCTGTACTCATTTTCATACCATGAATCATTTTCATCAAAGATGACATCTCTGCTTACCTTGAAGCCTTTGTTTGAGGGGTTGTAGAATCTGTATCCCTTCTGATTCAAATCATAACCAATGAAGATACACTTTTCAGCTTTAGGGTCTAGCTTTCCCCTTACCTGTGAGGGAATATGCACATATGCAACACACCCAAAGATTTTGCAATGATCCAGAGATGGTCTCTTACAATGCCAAGCCTCATAGGGTGTCATCCCATCAAGTGTCTTTGATGGCAACCTGTTAATTAAGTATGTGGCAGTAGATACACTCTCTGCCCAAAGATAATTTGGCAATTTCTTTTCATTTAGCATAGACCTAGCTGTCTCTACAATGAGTCTATTCCTTCTCTCAGCTACCCCATTTTGTTCAGGTGAGTACCTTGTGGTAATCTCCCTCTTGATGCCTCTTTCCTGCAAGAAATCTTCAAGGTCATTGGAGAAGTATTCTCCACCACCATATGACCTTAGCCTCTTCAAATGTCTACCTGTTTGATTTTCAACTAATGCAAGATACCTTTTGAAACAATTAAATACTTCATCTTTATGTTTCATGAAGTATAAGACAGTCCACCTGCTATAGTCATCAATGAAGGACACATAGTACCTTGATCCAGATATGGATGGCTCCTTGCTAGGTCCCCAAACATCTGTATGCACCAATTCCAGATAATCTTCATGCATAAAACCTTTCTTGTTATAAGGCAATCTGTGTGACTTACCAAATTGACAAGCTCCACACTTGTATATCATGTGTTGCTTGGATATATTAGGTATCCCAAGCACACATTGATCCCTGCACATTTGCTTTAAGGTCCTCTCTCCAATGTGACCTAATCTCTTGTGCCAAATCTCCAATTCTGATAGGATTTGATCCTTATAGTTGTACAAAGCAATACTCTTAGTGTCTTCAAGTTCAAAGGTAAACAATCTACCTGATTTTTCTCCCTTAGCTATCCTTCTGAATCCATGTCTTGGATCCTCCACACATGCACCATGTTGAGTGAACCTGACCTGTAGACCTTTTTCCACAATCTGACCTACACTCATCAGATT
>CM035417.1:184722366-184724866 GCA_020310875.1 Ceratopteris richardii | reverse complement strand
GCACATATATATACACACTCACATATGTATACACACACATGCATACATGCACATACACATACACACACATCACATATACATACACACATATACATGTATTAGGGTTAGGGTTTTAGGATTATGGTTTTTGACTTTTACACATATACACACAATACATACACACATGCACACATATACACATGCATACAAACATCGCTTTCTCTCTCTCTCTCCTCCTACACACACATCTCTTTCTCCCTCTCTCTCTCCCTACACACACATCTCTTTCTCTCTCTCTGTCTCTCTCTCTCTCTTTCGCATCTTGGTAAGCGATGTGCGTACTCTTTCACTCTCTCTCTTTCTATATGTCTTCTCTTTTCTAATTTCTCTTTTCTTTTGTTTTGCAGGAGCTTTTTGGCATCGATTCCTTGGAATTTGGCAAGAGACGACATCGGTTGGGCTTTGACGAGAGTGATCAAAAGAACTACATCAATGTAAGTGATTGTTTTGTTCCTTATTATAAATAGAGATAGAGAGAGAGAAAGAGAGAGAGAGAGATGAAAGAGAGAGAGAATAAGAGAGAGAGAGAAAGAGGGCGAGAGAGAGAGAGAGATATAAGGAGAGAGATATAGATAGAGAGAAAGAGACAGACATAGAGATACATACACACATGCATACATATTACATACACATATGCATATGCATATGCATACATACACACACATACATGTTTTAGGGTTAGGGTTTTAGGATTAGGGTTTTTGACTTTTACACATATACGCACATAATACATGCACACATATACACATGCATACAAACATGCACATACACATGCACATACACATACACACACATCATATATACATACACACATATGCATGTTTTAGGTTAGGATTTTAGGATTAGGGTTTTTGGCCTTTACATATATACATGCATGCATACACACATATACACATATAAACACATAATACATATACACATACACATATATATACACATGCATACACACACACACACACATATATATATATATATATATATATATATATATATATATATATATATATATATATATATATATATATATATATATATATATATATATATATATATATATATATATATATATATATATGTGTGTGTGTGTGTGTGTGTGTGTGTGTATGTATGTATATATATGTGTGTGTGTATGTATGTATATATATACACATATAAACACATAATACATATACACATACACATATATATACACATGCATACACACACACACACACACACACATATATATATATATATATATATATATATATATATATATATATATATATATATATATATATATATATATATATATATATATATATATATATGCATACACACATGTGACATATACATACACACATATACACATATAAACACATAATACATATACATATATACATATATATATATATATATATATATATATATATATATATATATATATATATATATATATATATATATATATATATATGCATACACACATACATACATACGCACACACACACACTCATGTGACATATACATACATATGCATTTTTTAGGGTTAGGGTTTTAGGATTAGGGTTTTTGGCTTTTACATTTATACACATATGCATACACACATATACACATATAAACACATAATAAATATACACATACACATATATATACACATGCATACACACATACATACATACATACATACACACACACACACACATATATATATATATATATATATATATATATATATATATATATATATATATATATAGAGAGAGAGAGAGAGAGAGATAGATAGAGAGAGAGAGAGATGCATACACACATACACACATATTCATGTTTTAGGGTTAGGGTTTTAGGATTAGGGTTTTTGGCTTTTACATATATACACACATGCATACACACATATACACATATAGACATACACATACAAAATCAGCACCCTAGGACCAAGAAGCAAATGGAGAAGCAGAAAGCTCTAGCAAAGTCCTACGTACTATTGTGACCAAGTTCATAAGTAATGGAGGATTTGATAAGGATACAAAATGCATCATGCAATTTGGGCTTATCGAATGGCCTATAAGAAATATTTAGATCCAATTCCATTGAACCTAGTCTACACTCAACAAGACATTTTGTCAATATAGTTTCTCCTACCTGCTCCACAAGTGGCACAAGAACTACAACATATGAGGGGCATACCAACGCTACCTATATGGACGGTCATCCCTGATGTCAGTATAAATGTTGTAAATGCACTTAAGCATTCCAACGGTCACTTGACCATCGGTATGACCGTTTAGAATAGATCATCAGGATGTATCACGACCGCCGATATAGGTGTCAGTATGGGCATTGGCATATGCGTCAATATGGGCATTGGCATATGCATCAGTATAAGCATCGGTAATTTACTGGAGATTATCGATGCTTATACTCATGCCCATACTGATGCCTATACCGAGGCCCTGTTTTAAACATACCGGGAACGTGA
>CM035417.1:184567366-184717366 GCA_020310875.1 Ceratopteris richardii | reverse complement strand
AATTTGAATAAAAATTTTGATTTTTACCACCAAATTTGTGCCAGGATCAAGTGAGAGAGCAAGAGCGAACAAGCGAATCAGTGACCAAGCGAGCAAACGACAGCAAATGAGCGATCGAACAAGCAAAGGTACATGTCCATACATACACACATGCATACACACATATGCATACACACATGCATACACACATGCATACACACATATGCATACACACATGCATACACACACATGCACATACATACACACATATGCATACACACACATGCACACATATACACACATCCGTACATATACACACACAAAAAATCATACACATACATAGACATATACACATACATAGACATATACACATACATAGACATATACACATACACATACATACATAGATACTTGCACATATGCATACACACACATATATACACAGATGCATACATACACACATGCATATGTAGAGAGTACATGCATGGAAGCAAAATGAAAAGAAGAGTGCATTCACAGAAGAAAGTGTGAGAGACTCAAAGTGAGTAGACCAAGAAATGGGTAAACTCACATGGATTAGCAATGAGCCTGCCAAGAGCATGGAGTAGGCTCCTCAAGCTTCTAACCAAGTATTAATGGGGGGAGATTCCATCCTTATATAGATTTGGGAGGGGCTCTCCAAAGTACATCTCATGTGGGATAATTCCCCTCAAAGGAGAATGAATACAATGGTAGAAGCAAATTGCAAGGTACCCAAATACAAAGGATATAATATAAAATGGAAATGGAATGGAAATAGAGTGACTCCAAGACACAAAAGGGAGATGCACTCTCTTATTCTCAACACCCCCTCTACAACTTTATTTTGTAGAGTATGGAGGCTGCTAGGGTATGAGAGAAAGGTACACCAAGAATGTAGCAGCAACAACACGAGCACCAAATAGGAAGTCTCCATCTAGAAATACATAGGCTCCAAGTGTTATCCACCATGCGGGATCACCAGGTACTCCATAACATGTCCACCAGATAGATCAAGCAAATGCTCTAGAGGTATGCCACCAACGAGGTATAGGAACAGAACAAGATCTCACTTGACAAGATCACCTCCATGCAAGATAGATAGAATGAGTCCATGTGACACATAGGAACCTCCAAAGCTTTGAAAATATCCACCATGAGATATGTATCGCCAAGAAGTAGGTCGTGTAAGAATGAAATATAAAGCATGAAGCTTAAAATCATAGTCACATGGTAGTACATCTATATGTTGTAGTCCTCCATGGGTGTACAAAGTCATAGTGTGTGTCGATAGGACCATGGAAGCCCCCTCTGAACCATGAAGTTGGCCCACAAAATGATAAAACTAAGAGATGAATCCAAGTAGATGTAGGAGTATCCTGTGCAAAATGAAGAGATGTTGGACTCCATGGATGGAATGCTACATGCTTAGAATGTTTTAGACGAGGTAATTGGACTCTCGAAGATAGCAATGGAAAATGAAGAGTCACTGATCCTAGAGTAATGACCAACTGAAGCTGAGGGGAAATGTAAACCTTCAATGGTATGATAGGAGGTGTAGTCATCTGAGGTTTAAGCTAAGATTGTATATGTGATTCCTCATGCTCCAAAATTGTATCATGATCTAGAAAGTCATGTACAAAGAGAGCATGCTCCATAGTGTGACTGTCCAAAACTAGAATGACCCCCCTCTGAAGTAAAAATGGGAGGATCCAAAAGGGATGAATGCTTAGAGTATTCATCAAAGGTGGTGTCTTTGCTTACTGTAACTGAGTGACTCTTTGGGTCATAGAGCTTGTATGCCTTCTACCGATCACTGTAACAGATGAAAATGTACTGCGTAGGCCGATCATCATCATGGCCTTGCTCATAGTCATCATTACCAAAGACACGAAAATAACTCACACTTGGCTTCTTCTTAAAGTAAGCCTCAAATGGTGTTTTGTTCTTCAAGACATTTGAGAACCCCCTGTTCTGAGTATATACTACTGTCTGTATTACTTCACCCCAAAACTTTGATGGAAATTGCTTTTGAGTAAGCATAACTTTGGCCATCTAGATCACATTTCGAATCTTCTATAAGGCAATACCTTGTTGGGTATCTTGCATTGCTTGATATTTGATTCCATGTTGCTTCAAGTACTTGGCGAAGTTGTGATTGACAAAGCTACTATATCCATCAGATTGGATGATCTTCAAAGAACTTGGAAAGTCTTCTTGAAGTGTTTGTGACCACTCCTTGAACTTGGAAAGGGCATCCTTTATGTTTTAGCGAGTAAACCCAAGTATATCTAGTGAACTCATCTACTATCAGGAAGAAGTGAATTGACCCACTAAGAGAACGTGTATGCATAGGTCCACAAATATCAGCATGGACTAATCTTGAGGGTTTAGAAGCAGAAATGGATGCTTCTATGGGCAAAGGAGAAATTGTGTGCTTGGCACATGCTTGGCAATTCAATTCCCCTTTTGCGATCCTAGGTAAACCCTTGACAAGATGATTGGTGGAGATCTTAGCTAAGAAGAGATATGTTCAAATCTGCAATGCCACAAGCCATTAGGAAAAAAAGTGAACCCTGCATGGGCCTTGTAAGGATTCCTAATTTTTAGGGATTAAGCTTAATCTTGTACTTTGTTAAAGGGACAAAGTGCATTTAATAGAGCACTTTTTGGTAGGCTGAAGTAGGCTTTTTTTTAGGCTGAGCTAGGACCTTCTCTCTCTTTTGCACATAGAGAGAGAGAGAAAAACCACTTTCCACCTCATCAAATCCGTCCATCTTTATGAATAAAAAAATGACTTTTCTGAAAAAGTCTCTTTTTCAGCTATTCTTTATTCAAAATGGCCCATACTTTTATGTATATGTCAGAACTTAATTTTTTTAGTCTTATTTTTATAAAAAATACTTAGAAAACATACTTTTCAAAATCCCTCCAAAAGTTAAGTGCCACATCATCAAACTCATAACTTTGGTTGCCCCAAAACATGAATTTTTGAAAAAAAACTCATTTTCCCTCTAACATACTGAAAAACGTCATTTTGACCTATCCACATACCAAAACACACTTTTTTGCTTGCACACAACTACTGTACTAGCCATTCCAGCCATCTCTGTGCTTCTTCCCATTCAGTGCTGGAGTTTTGGAACATCATGGTGCTCACATGTATTACAAACATGACACCAGCACCAGTGCGTGCTCCTCACTCAAAGAGTGTACATGTTCGTGTTCCTACATAATTTGCACCAACAACTAGAGGTAGCAATGACATAGATTCTCAAAATGCACGACGTGCAACTGGAGAGAAGAATATTGATCTTTGGGTCCATGGTGCTTTGTATCCCTTGGATCCAATGGCTAATGTTCATCCTAGATTCCATACTATCTCCACATTTCTACAATTCCTTGGTTGCGATGAAGATGGACTACTAGGCTATTGCAAGCGATTGTCTAACCATTCTACATCTATAGCAAATTATTGGATGCAACAATGTCATCACAACCATTTCAAGATACACAGTTTAGAGAGTGCTATACACACTTTAGAAAGTGCTATCAAATATTTGGATGATCACAATAATAGACTCCAACAAGATGTGGAAGAAAAGGAGAGCACAATTACAAAGTTAAAAGCCAATCTTACACAACTAAAAGAGACTCCACTTAGGATGAGATATAGGAAATGTCCATTATCATCCTTTCAAGCTCTTTCAACTGGTGGTGGAGCACGGAAGCGACGTGTTTACGCACTTAGGTATGTATTTCCTTTGTTTATTTATGTTAAAAGACTTTTAGATTGAGATTCTTATTGTGCAGGTCATTTGTTGAAGATGCGAGTGCTTCCTCAACAATGGAGGATCAATTGAAGTTTCTGAATTCTTGTCTTAGCAACAAACATGTGCTTATGATTTTGGATTCACCAATAGGAAATCACATCAAAACCCAAGTGATTAAAGATTTTGCAGGCAACTTAGAAGATATTATTAGTCCTAGTGAGGTACAGATGGTATGTGATGAAGCAGGTGTTAGTACTAGAGCGTACACTACATTGTACAATCTTTTGAAGCAGGCTCTACAAAACAAAGGTATTTTCCAGAGCATTTTTCCATGCCCTTACAAGGTATCTCAATGGATAATAGAAAATTTTGTTTTAACCTATATTCTTTGTCTCTTTTTTTTCTCTCACTCTCTCTCTCTTTCAGTCAGTTATATATGGATTCAGTTAAACATGCATGCACTTGCCTATTGTTTTGTGACTAGATATGTTCCTTTTCTACCTATTGATGTCCAACATGTCCTTTTCATACCAAAAAACCCCCAGCCACAAAAACGCGGGATTCAGCCCTACAAAATTTTTGCAGGGTTGAATCCCGTGTTTCTGTGGCTGGGGTTTTTTTTGCATTATTTGGTCTTTTGTAAGCATAAAAGGTACGGTAGAGATGTAATGGTCTAGTAATTAAGAGGTTATACCCTACAGGTAATCATTGTAGGCATAAAAGGTATGGATGAGATCTTTGATCTAGTTAAAGTTGAGGTTATACCCTACTGGTAATCTTTGGTCCCGATTCTACCAAAACCAAGCGAAAATCTAGAATTACATACTTTCCTATGTTTTGTAGCACCTAAAAACACCAGATAAGGCCAAAAAAGCCCCAGCCACAGAAACGTAGGAAACAACCCTGCAAAATTTTTGCAGGGTTGTTTCCCGCATTTTTGTGGCTGGGGCTTTTTTGGCCTTTTTTATGCATATAATTATACAAAGGACCAAAGGACAATACAAAGACTTCCAATTAGATACAATTTGTGGAGAGAAGATAAGTTCAATTTTTTTGCACATTCATATACAGGACTAGACAAATGATGAAAAAAAACGTTTGTATTATCAAGACATTACATCATTTCTCAGCTGCCTTCAATTTCTCTACAACTTTCTTTCTCCTTTGTAGAGATTAAGGCAGCTGGTAAGTCAATACAGATCTTGATATTACATGGGGGTCTTGCATTCCAAGACCCATGGCGATACCTATTTGCCCTAATACTTTTCCTCTAAAATTAAGTCCTAATGTAGTTACAACTAAGGATTTCCTAACCAAAATGACACAATTAGTGCCTTGGATAATTGAACACAAAATCTTGCTAAGGTCCTTCAAGCACCAAGTCATAAACACAAAATCTTGCTAAGGGCCTTCAAGCACCAAGTCATGAAGTGCCCATCCAGACTGTAGTCTTTGTGTATGATAACAAAATCATCCTTTGGCAACTTTTCGATGTAGTTTGCCAAGGATGCACCACTCCCGCGAGAAGCTGGATCCCCACCAGACCTTGCTACAAACTTGTCGAGCTCAATTGCTTCCTGTTAAGAAAAAATGAGAATTCAAGCTCTTACAATGTTAACTTAAATTATCCATTTATTTAATTCAATCACCACTTACATCATGAAGCTTTTCTTCTTCCTCCCCTCTTCCAGGGGCATCAAGATCAATGCTAGATTGGGCCATGCCACTCTGCTCTGCTACAGGGGATGTAGGAATTTTTTGCTTCATTATCCTCTCCCGTGCTGCACTGAACTCCTCCTCCGTAGTAGAATTGTTGTCATCATTTAAAATATCAGCACACACCATTGCTATGGTGTCTTCCACAGAATCCCCAAGTGGGATTGACTTCTTTTCAAGTATGTCACATGTGTTGTCAAGTGGAACATCTGACATTGTAGAGAAAATACTCAAGCATTCATCTAGACGTAGACCGAATGCCTTCTCAATGTCATGAAGTAAAATAAATTCCTCTCCATCCACAACGATGCTGGAGAGATATTCAAGTTCCACCTCTGGTAATGTGGGCTCAGAGGGGTTGAGATTTGAAGGGGGGGCCTCCTCCATGCTTGATTGCACACGTAGTTTATCCTCAACACCACCAAGAAATTCTTGGTGGATTGTAATGCTTTCTTTGGCAAAATTTATGGCCTCTGGTTGAGGCTCATTCTTCTCCTTAACAAAACCCCCAGTGACAAGGTTGGAGAGCTCAACAGGCGTAGGTTCGGGCTCCTCATTAATGATAAAATATGTTGTTGCAATGTAGGATAGGTACTTTGTACCCATCCTCTTCTTTTTGTTAAGTTTTTTTTACTAATGGCACAGAGTCATCTAGTAAGTGCCCTGTAGTTTCAGCAATTGCCATGAAGCGCTTAAGGCGCTTCATGAAGGCTTCATCACCTCTGTGTATGTAGAGTAGAAGGTCACATGGGGCCCATTTACCCTCATAAGGCAGTATTTCTATAGAGAAACACAAGATATAGTACTCAAGGAACTCTATGATTTCCTTGAGCACATCAGAGTTCAGTTGAATTGTTTTGTCTAGATCACGGACTCTAGACAGTAGGTCATACAAGTGGTTTTGACCTTTGAACCCAATTGATTCCAAGAACTCATTGAAGAGTTCACGTGGATGTTTGGGTTGCAGGGTAGTGGAGGATGCAGCAGCCATTGCGCGTGATGCTAGCTTGTGTGCGTACTCTGCAAGTGATTGTAGCTCTTCTTGGTTGCAAAAGTGAGAAATGAGAGAATAAGTGTTGCTTTTATAGTAGTTTCAAAATTTTAAAGTGAGTGGGACCCATTTTAAAACTAAAACGGATACCTTCAAATAAAACAATCATGCACAGAACTCTCAAAAAGAAAACTTCTGCTCATAAAAAAGATTGAACAGAATCATTAACCAGAATAAGATACACCACAACACAAGAGAAAAAATAAATTCTCAGAACTTTAAAATTATAATAAATTGCCATTGGAAAAACCAAAGATTTGGCAAATTGTACATCATATTGAGATCAAAAAATTTTACATGCTACATGTCTTGCATGTTAAATACATTGTTGCAGACGTAGGATTATAAATGGAACATAGGTTTTCTGTACACTATAGCACTCAAATAGTTCCTGAGCTATGACAATGAAAGTTGAGTTCCATCCACACTCCATTCAAGGAGGACTTTAATTTTATCCTCCAACCTCTTACCAATCTGCAGACAAATAGAAAACTTTAAATGAACATATTTGAGTGTAAGAATTTGTATAAACAAAAGAAGAAATACCATATGCTACTTACCTTATGCCCTTGTATTCTGAACTTTGATTGATCCAGATCCTCAAATCCCATGATTACTAGATGTTCTCTCATGTTGGCAAGAGTCCAATGATGATTTACTGAAATAACTTCCATTTCGTTGTTGGGTAGATTTATCTTAATTTCAAATGAAATTAAAACACCCTCAGAACTTTGTAATGGTATCCATTCACCAAGTTTACACATCCAACAATCATAATAGAATCTAATGTACAATGAAGTACGATGTGTCAAGTATCAAAATCATATGCCTGTTGCACCAATTTTACAAATGTATCTATCCCCTTTGGTGCATCCTTCTACAAGTCCCCAATTTTCACCTAGCAAACCCTCTACCTACTCATACGTGATATCTTTTAACATGAACATTGTTGAAGTCTCTAGGATTGTGAATATCTGAAATGAATGTACAAAACAATGAACATGAACACACCAATGTAATCCTATAGATCTTGAAACTCTTGTAAATTTCAAACAGTTGTGTATGTCCATCACCATCTTATGCTTCAAAGATGTTAATGTCCATACATCAGGTTGCAGCCACTCGAGCTTTAAGAGAGAATCTACTTTAATCATCTCTAACCTGCCAAAATCATTTGATGAAGAGGGTACAACATATGTATGTGTGTAAAAGAAAACTCTCTCACGTAATAGCTGAGCAGGACGGGCTTGTGGAAAGACTATCGACCCAACATCTGCATGCAATGCTTGGAAAGTACCTGTAAGACTATGAAGTGGTTGTTCTTCCACCAAGGTAGAAGGAAATATGTCTACAACAAAAAACTACACAACTTAGCTAGGTATATTATGAAATTTGGACAAAAGTCAATGAGTAATACTTACAATTGATAGGATATCTCATTTTGTTTGAGTTTTCCAATTTCATGGTTGACATTGTGAACACATGTTGTACAATGGCAACAGTTTCACCATTTTTGAGCTTTTTGAAGCCTAATAACTTCCCTTTCCAATGAAGATCCAAGTTTCCATGATCTCTCACACGGTGAGGACCAACACCAGAGGGTTGCATGTACACCCATGCACCTTTGCAGAACTCCTTTCCTAACCAAAATCCTTCTAGAGCCTTGATATTGTGACATTTTATCGCGATAACCTCATGTTTTGGACATCTATGAGATTTAGGTTTCTCCATTGGAGTTCAGGCTATGGAAGTGACAATAGGAGTTCAAAGAAGATGATGCACAGAGAAAGAAATGGAGATGCAAGAGCTACAATGGTGTGCTAGGGAGAGAAAGTAGTGGAAAGAGATGACTTTTTGGGACTTGGGTATGAAAATGTGAGGTTTTGGAGGGAGAAAGTTGCATTTTGAGTTATTTTTGAAAAAGTCACTTTTTTCACTCCAGTTCATGCATGGATTTTGATTTAGAACCCAAAAATAGCACTTTTGATCCTAAAAAGTGGTTGGGGGACCATTAAATGGTGTTATGATGAGTTTTATAACTTTTTGAAAATTTTGAATTTTTGGGCCCAGGTAAGTTACGAGATTCCTTTCTCTCTCTAGAGGCAAAACCTGAACATAGGGGAATCCTGTCCCCTCATCCCCCTTCATCCTAGTGATTTATAGGCTATAGACTGTGTCCACCACCCTCCTCTCATTGGTCCATCACTAATCACTCCTTAATCCAAAAGGCCCATGCAGGGTTCATTTTTTTCCTTAATGCTAAGACTTGAAAACTTAAAAGCTTGTAGAGACCTTTTTCTTTAAATCCTTGAGATATCACTTCATTGGATTCATGGTTGATGACTTGAACTTTTTTGTGATCGAATTGCACCATCATCTTGCACTTTGTAATGGCCTTCACTAAGAGAAGGTTCTTACAAAGGCTTGGTACATAAAGAACATCTTTGATTGACTTGTTCTCGCCTGACTTAGTGACATGAACTTTGCCTCTTCCTTGGATCTCAATGCACTTTTTATCTCCAAGATGAACTTGACCTTTGTGCTCTTCAAACTCAGGAAAATTATCTTTTTCATGGTACATGTGTGATGAAGCCCCACTATCAAAAATCCATTCTTTACTTGGAGTGGATGCGACAATGGCCTTGTGTTTAGTTGTGAGAAAGATATCTTCATTTTTGTAGTGTGAGTCATGTTCTATCTTTGGAGTAGACTTAGACTTATCCTAGTTCTTCTTCTTGAAGCAATATTTTTCAATGTGACCGGCTTGCCACAAAAATTGCAAGTGAACTTCTTCTTGCCTTTGCCATTTGATTCTTGATCACCTTTTTTTCCTTTAGTCTTGTGGAAGGTAGCTTTGGCCTTCATAGTTATTTCTTGGGTAGCTTGGGTCTTTTGTCTAGAGTCATGGAGAAGCAACAATCATCTAACTTCTTCCAAAGTGAGTGTTTGACCTCTATTGTATAGAGTGGTCACAAAAGTCTTATAAAACTGAGGAAGCTTGTTGAGTAACCTAATGGCCATGTCTTCAATTGAAATTTGTCGTCCATAAATTGTTAACTTGTGTTGATAATCTTCAAATTGGGCTATCAATTTTGTGATGGTGTCGTGTGGACATATAATGAGATTGTGAAACTCGACCTCTACAGTATAAATCTTAGAAGGTGTTTTATTCTCATGTAGATTTGTTAGAGTATCCCAAGCTTCTTTTGAAGTCTTACATGTAGTGATGTGACCCTTTGTCAATTCATCACATGCAAGGAGAAGTTGGTATGTTTAGAGAGCACATGCACATTTTCTTAAGTCTACTCTCGAGACTTTGGACCTACGCAAAAAAGACCAAACGATATCGGATTTTAGATTTGTCTGAATGAGTCGGATGCTCATGGTCATAACCTTATTTTATAACATGAAGACATTCCCATTCAAGGAGAGCCAGTAGCATTAGGTTTGAGCTATTTCTAAAAAGCAACTTCAACCATAATTCCTTATTGTTTATCCATTTGGAAGCAAGCTTGTTGGCCATTGCTTCCACATCTAGGATGCCTAGCCTCCTCCCTCTTTAGGACAAGTGTAAATTTTCCACTTGTTTTTAGGCATTTCCTCTAGTTAGGACCACCTATTTATAGAAAATATCCTATAGATCCTTTCCAGCTTTTTCAATTCATAGTTAGGTGGTCTCCGGTACATGAGGAGATAAATGATGGATGAAATTAAGAAGGTGTTGTTAACCATAGCCTTACCCACAATATTCAATAATATATCTTTCTAGTATTGAAGCTTAACATCCAATTTATTGAGAATCCAATCCCATTTCTAACTCATTGAAATGTGGAATCCTAGAGAAATCGCAAGCAAATGGAAAACTTGGCCAAAAGTGAGCTCATGGCAACCTTGGTCCAAGAGCAATTATGTTGGAAGTTGAGAAGTAGTTCTCAAAGTTTTCTTGGTATGGTTATTTTGGAGTGAGAAAAAATAGAAAAAATATACATGCATAACAAAAACTTGGCATTACATCCCGTCTTGTTGAGAATGAAGGTGTTAGTGTTGCTAGCAAACATTCTAAGAGTTATTTTATCTTAGTCTCGAGGAAGGAGGACTCTGGTGCTCCCAAACATGTTCTGACTATCAACAAGGTAGTTGAGACCATCAACAACAATCACAAATAGGAGAGGAGCAAGAGGGCAGCCTTTGTTGATCGATCTTTTAATGGGTTAAGAGAGTCTATCGTTGATATTCGTATTAGTCGAGGTATTGCCTAAAAGAGGATCAAATCCCAAGTCCTTGAGAGATCACATAATGAAATCCCATTCTAACTTGTCGTAGGCCTTATCAAAGTCCATCTTGAGAAACAACAAATTTTGGTTAAGTTCTTTAGTTAATTCAATTCCTTCCTTGATGTCCACGATGGCTTCTGAAATAATCTTGCCTTTGTTGAATCGTTTCTGATTATTGCTAATCCAATTTCCAAGGTGATTAGTAATACGATTGGCAAGGGCCTTGGCAATGACCTTGTATCCATTCTGAAATATGTTTGTGGGCCTCGAGTTCTCAATTTTGTTCATGTTTTCCTTCTTGTGGATTAGTCTGATAAATCCTTCCTTAAGACAAGCTAGGAGGGCCCCAAAACCAATGGCTTCTCTCCACACCATACATGAAGGGTCATTGATGGAGTTCTTAAAAGCTCTATGAAACCTTTTAGTGAGACCATGAAAGTCAAGGCTCATACCCGAGGGAAGGGCATCGATTGCATCCATATCTTAAACCTAGTCCATCTCAAGCATTACTTGCAGGATAATGTATTGTTGTTACACCATTCATATAAATAACTTGTTTTCTCATAAACCACATAATTTTTCCAACATATGTGAACAAAAATGTTTAAATAAATAACTGGTTTTCCACTAAACCACGTATTGTCCCCAATAAATCAGTTCTATGATTTTGCATATATGTGTACGTGCATTGATGAATTTTTGTTGTCGTATCTGAATATGTATATATACTGTTTCTTGTTTGTTTTACGCTATGTATCTATAACTCAAGTAGAAAGAAGGTCCCATCCATATAAGTTTCTCCCTATTCAAAGGTGTCTTTAGCATAATTATCTTGTTTAAAAAGCATATTACCATTATGTGCGTAGGTGTCTCAAAAAGATGACTCAATCACAAATTTATGTGAAAACAATTTCAACTCATTTAGTGGATGTGTGCCCCATCAATCATCCATCCTTTTACTTACATGTTACTAAGTGTATTGTTGCACAAGATACAAAAATTTCAATTACACTAAATAAAGAATGTTGTTCATGACATGATAGAGAATGGATTGAGTTCGACGATTCCATATGCTGATTATATTAGATGTTGTATGCTTTAATTGGTTTTCTTGTTTTTTTTTAAGTGTGACAAATTAATGAGTGTTTTTCTAAGTTCATAGTGTGGAAGGAAAAGATTATGTGGAACATAAATGGTGGGGAAGGTACCATATGTGCTGAACTGATGAGATTTCGATAGTCAATGTATAAAATGGTTGGGCTGGCTTTTAAGCAGAATTTTGAGACTCTTTGAAAGTTTGGAGATGAATCGATGCTTTTATATTATATTTAATTTTTTGAAAGCTAATGTTTATATAAAGTCATCGTCAACGAAGATGGTTTGGGAAGCATTACAAAACATAAAAAATTAAATGCCTATCAATTGTTCTTTTCATAAATATAGTCAAACTATCTCTTTCCCTTTGGGAACTACAACTCTCAAAATTCTAGAATAACTGTATTTATTTAGTGATCTAGCTTTAGAATTGACCTTTCATTCTTCAAATCCAAACACAAACCAAATAATAGTTTTGAGAAAGAGTGACATATTGGCCTAACACTTGAATACAAACTCACAATCATGCTATAAGTATCATGCATCATTAAAAAAATGGGAACCTATCATTATAATTATAACCATTTTGCAACATAAATAATGAATTCTATTGGAGTCAAGCATCCGATAAAGACTTTGTGTTTGTGTGTAAATATGGATGTGTCATTGTGTTGGTATGGAGGATAAAGATGCATATGTATGCGTTTGTATACGAGTGTTGGTGCATGCATGTATATGTGTATGTTGGTATTTGTGTGTTTGTCTATGTACATGTGTAAGACATGTATATGTGTAGGTGTTTGTATGTATGCGGTATATGTTTGAGTGTATGTTCAGTGAGGTGGGAATTTGAAATGTTCAGTGAGGTGGGAATTGAACCAGGTGGGAATTGAACCCAAGCACTCTACCCCACGGTGTTCAACGCATACCACTACACCACACCCATTCGGATGAGCTCTTTCCCAAAACATGTTCTAAGTTGCCTCCTTGTGGCGTCCTCTACTAAACTGGTGGCAAACTAGAACCTGTTCAAAGGTGCCAAACTGTGGACTTCTCTAAGTTGCCTGCGTGCTACGGAATGTACCACCCAAGGTAGGTGTGCTCAAGAACATGAATTGAAAGTACCTTCATTTTAGAAGTTTGGATAAATATCACGTTCATGGGTCTTCGAAATGAAAGGAAGATAGAAATGTCCTGTAACTCATCACTTTCCCGTATAATCGAAGACCACTATCAAAGTACCAAATATCTAGGTCTTCTACAAACATACACTGTTCATGAGAAGATGGTTCATAATTGCAAACAGTCGTAAATGCCCATTCTTCATTCTGCACAAGATTAGCAGCCTCTATTTTGGGTATAGAGGGTTGGTGCAAGTGCCAAGTCTACACACTTGGCTAGGCATGAGAAGACTTTGTGTGAAATTGATTGAAGTCTCATGAGAACCATTGCTAAGTATTCTTTATCTTTTACCAAGTGTAAAAGTCAAATTGACTTGAAGGAATATTTGTAAGAGCCACAAAACTCATGGAGTTAGATGGATTTAAAAGTTACAAATTCAATAGAGAAAATATCTCCTATATTAGGGGATCACTTTTAGTGAGAGCCAAATTTGAAGAACAACATTATAAAAGACCTATTCAAAACTCGCGGATGTGAGTCCCACTACTGAGCTTCCAGTTTATCATTTTGATGTAATAGAGAGGCTCACTCTATAGCCTACACTGCTATCTATCATTGGGCATTGATTTTCAAGCCAATGATCATGTACAACATTGTCTTATAATACAATAGATCATTTCTTATATCTATTGGTCTCTCTATCATTGTCACTCAAAATAGTCATATTGTATTGCTCATATCTCAGTCATTACTCAATCATTTTCAATATTCTATGGCTCCTTGGAAACATCTCTAAGTCTAATAGATGCTACCAAATTTTGAAGACATTCCATTTAGTGCATTGGAAGAAAAACACGTCGAAGTGGTCACTAGTCAATCTCTCCAGAGGTCCTAAAAAATCGGGGGTAATGCTACACTTGCTAAATTGATTGCTCTGTGTATAGTCAATCATTTTAAGTAATTCCACTTGGAATCATTAGCTCTTTAAATTAATTTGATATCTCCAAAAGGAATTTTTCCAATTCCTACTGTATTGGAAGCACTGATATGAACAAGCAGCAGGTGTGAACCAAAATAGAAGGTTTTTCATGAATGTGAATTGGGAAGTAGTCTGGTTTGAATTAATCATTACTTGCATCATTTCCAAAGTACATAGGCACTTATTTGGTGTCATTGGAAAGCTAAGAGAGCCTAAAACTCAACTCTGAAGTGAAAGAGGACTGATACAAATCAGGGATTAGCAGTACCGACTCATTTTCTAGAGTGTCCATCCATCTTTTCCAACAGTGGTATTAGAGCAAAGCTAAGGTAAAATGGGAGATGGTTTTCCTTCTTTCATTGATAAATTGGACAGGAACAACTACCAAGCATGGTCCTTGAGGATGAAGACATACTTTCAATGAGGGATTCTCTATGGATACATCTCAAGAGATGAGGAGATGCCCATTTTCAGAAGCAAAGGACAACCTACAAGAGAGGAGCATGAAAGACTCAATTCATGGTGTGCCAAAGATGCATCAGCAAGGTCATACTTACTTAACTCAATCTCTGAATTTCTTCTTCCACACATTAGGAACTGTAAGACATCCCAAGAGACTTGGGAAACATTGTCTTCATATTTTTCTTCCAACACAAGGGCTAGGAAGAACCAATTGTGGATTGAGTTTACCACTCAAAGAAAGCAACCCAAGCAAGGCATCTCAAACTATGTGACCAAAGTCAAGGATGTGGCTGACCAATTGGCAAGCATAGGAGAGGATATTGAAGAGGAGCAAATTGTGAGACAAGTGATCAATGGTATTAAGGAAATGACAAATGGGAGAGCTTCACAACTGCTATGGACTTGTACATGGATATGCAGATTCCAAATCTTACCACACTCATGGGGCAACTCTTTACCCATGAATCCAAGCTCAACGAGAATGGAGATTCATCAAGAGGCAATAACTCTTCTACTCCATATACAGATAAAGGCAAGTCTAAAGAGAAAGGAAAAAACAAGAAGATTGAGGATGAAGGGCTACTTCTCAAGCCAACTATGCAAGGAGAGGTAGAAACTCAAGAGGTAGGGGCAGAGGAGGTAAGCAAGGTAGGGGGATACCCTTCAACTCTTCCCCATGTAATATTTGTGGTTTATCGAATCACACTACAGATGAGTGTTACAGGAACTTCAAAAATAGAGAGGTAGAGGTTTCCAAAGAGGTGGCTACACACAATCAAGAGGAAGATTCAACCATCATCAAGGCTACAATAACAACTACATCAACAATTACAATAACAACTACCAACGAGGCTACAAAACAAGGAAAGACTACAACAATTATGCAGAGGAACAAGAGGATTCCCTTCTAATTACGAATATGACTTTAAAGCAAGGTATGAATGATGACCATCTCTTCTACATTGACTCAGGATGTTGAAACCATGTGGCAAGCAATATAGCTCTTCTCTCTAACCTTGAGGAACCTAAGGGAAAACATCAGGTACAAATAGGTGATGACACCAAGCACTCAGTCGTCAAGGTAGGAAATGTTAAAACCTCTGATGGAAATAGAAATCTGTTGAGCATGGTTCTATATGTACCTACAATTACCAAGAATTTTGATGAGTGTTGGATAGATTGTGGAAAAAGGTTTGCAGGTCAGGTTCAACAAATATGGAGCATTTGTGGAGGATTCCCAACATGGATTCAAGAGAATTTCCAAGGGAGAAAGACAGGTAGATTATTTACTTTTGAACTTGAAGATACAAGGAATATTTCACTTTATAACTAGAAAGATCAAACATTGTCAGAGCTTGAAATTTGGCATAAGACATAAGAGCATATTGGTGAGAGAACCTTAGAGCAAATATGTAGAGATCAATGTGTGCTTGGGATACCTAATGTATCCAAGCAACACATGATCTATAAATGTGGTGTTTTTCAGTTTGGAAAATCTCACAGGTTACCCTTCTCAAAGAAAGGTTACATGCATGAGGACTACTTGGAGCTTGTCCATAGAGATGTATGGGGACCAAGTAAGGATCCCTCAATTTTTGGATCAAGGTATTATGTATCTTTCATTGATGATTCCAGTAGATGGACTATCTTATATTTTATGAAGCACAAAGATGAAGTATTCAGTTGCTTTAAGGAGTATCTTGCACTTGTTGAAAATTAAATAGAAAGAAGCCTAAAGAGACTAAGGTTAGATGGAGGAGGTGAGTACTTCTCAAATGAGTTTGATACATTCTTGCAAGATAGAGGAATCAAAAGAGAAATTACTACAAGGTATACCCTTGAGCAAAATGGGGTGGTAGAGAGGAGAAATAGATTAATTGTTGAAACAGCTAGCTCAATGCTAAATGAGAAAGAATTACCTAATTATTTTTGGGTAGATAGTGTATCTACTGCCACTTATCTTGTTAACAGGTTGCCATCAAAATCTCTTGATGAGATGACCCCATATGAAGCATGGCATGGTAGAAGACCTTCACTTGATCATTGTAGGACCTTTGGATGTGTTGCTTATGTGCATATACCAAGGCAGAGAAGTGCATCTTCATAGGGTATGACTTGAATCAAAAAGGATACAGGTTTTACAATCCTTCCAACAAACGATTTATGGTTACTAGAGATGTTGTCTTTGATGAGAATGATTCTTGGTTTGAAAGTGAATGCAGGAAAGTAAAGTTGCCTTATGACTTGGAAGAGGATTTTCCAAGTCTCACCAAGGAGGATCCAAACCAGATTGAAGACATCAAATTAGATGATGAGGACATCATCAACCTAGAAGAATTCAAGGCATGGAAATCCAAAGGCAAAGTCAAGATGAAGAAGTTGGAGGACATGCCTGAATCATCCAACCAATCAATCAGAAGATCACAAAGGGAGAACAAGAAGCCAATCAAATATGGGTATGACACTTCTTTATTCACTAAGCATTCTATTTATCTTGCAAAAGATTTGTCACTTGAAGAGCCATCATCATATGAAGAGGCAAAGACCAAGACAGAATGTAAGGAAGCTATGGATGAAGAAATTGAAGCACTCAAGGACCTTGAGAATGATAACCACAGGTTGACTACATATCTTCAAGATCAAGGATTCATCATGAGTGAAGCAGATACTTCTCTGTTTGTTAAGAGAAGTAATTCAAAGGTGATATACCTATGTGTGTATGTTGATGATATCATACTTATAGGTAATGATGCTAATGGCATCAAGCGGATCAAGAATCAAATGATGCAGGAGTTCAAAATCAATGCTCTAGGGTTACTAAAGTATTTCCTTGGACTTGAGTTATTCTACACTAACTCCGGAATTTACATTACTCAAAGAAAGTATGTACATGACATGTTGAAGAAGTTTCATTTGCAGGATGCCAAGGTAGAAAGCACTCCTTTGGAGGTAAACCAAAAACTAAGTGCTCATGAAGGTGATCTGCTTGAAAATATTGCAGGATACCAAAGCATAGTGGGAAGCTTAAACTATGCTACATTAACAAGGATTGATATTGTTTATGGAGTAAGCATTCAAAGCCAACTTATGCACAAACCTAGAACATCTCACTCGGAAGCTGCCAAGAGGATTTTGAAGTACCTTAAGCGCACTCAAAATCAAGGTTTATACTTTCCTTATACTTCAGATTTGGATATCAAGATATATTTAGATGCAGATTGGGCAGGTTGCAAAGATGATAGAAGAAGTACCTCAGGTTATCTATCTTTTGCAGGTAACAAACCTATTTCATGGTCTTCTAAGAAGCAACCTATTGTTGCTTTAGCTTCAACAGAGGCAGAATATAGAGGATTGGCCAATGCTACTCAAGAGGCCATATGGATCAGATTGCTACATGCATATTTGAAATTGCATACTATATCTCCAATGATTTTTCGAGATAATACAAGTTCTTTACATCTTGCAGCAAATCCTATCTATCATCCTAGGACCAAACATATAGAGGTCCACTATCATTATGTGAGCGAGAAGCTATTGAGCAAGGAAATTCAGTTGGTATATGTATCAACTAATATGCAATGTGGTACTAAACTTTGCAGGTTTAAAGCTACGATTGGATTGTAGGTCATTCAAGAGGATTGATGAAGAAGACCAAGCCAAGATGTTTGGCTTGAGGGGGAGTTGTTGGTGCAAGTGCCAAGCCTACACACTTGTCTAGGCATGAGAAGACTTCATGTGAAATTGATTGAAGACTCATGAGAACCATTGCTAAGGATTCTTTATCTTTTACCAATTGTAAAAGTCAAATTGAATTGAAGGAATATTTGTAAAAGCCACAAAACTCGTGGAGTTAGATGGATTGAAAAGTTACAAATTCAATAGAGAGAATATCTCCTATATTAGGGGATCACTTTTAGTGGGAGCCAAATTTGAATTCAAATTCAAATTTGAAGAACGACATTATAAAAGACCTATTCAAAAACTCACGGATGTGAGTCCCATTACTGAGCTTAGAGTTTATCATTTTGATGTAATAGAGAGGCTCACTCTACAACCTACACCTCTATCTATCATTGGGCATTGATTTTCAAGCCAATGATCATGTACAACATTGTCTTATAATACAATAGTTCATTTCTTATATCTATTGGTCTCTCTGTCATTGTCACTCAGAACAGTCATTTTGTATTGCTCATATCTCAGTCATTACTCCATCATTTTCAATGTGTATGGCTTGTTAGAATCAGCTCTAAGTCTACTACATGTTGACAAATCTTGAAGACATTCCATTTAGTGGATAAAAACACATTTGGATTGCGTTTCATCATCAATTCAGGACTAGAAGAAGAGTTCTGATATGAATCTGGAAGACCATTCAGAACAGTCTACACAAGTGAAGTGTCAGGCAAGACTTCATTAGCAGAAATCAAGTTCCCTTCAAATCTTTGATCCTGATCAGAAAATTGTACATGGAATCTCCTTCATTCATGTGCTCACTCTCCAACTATTTTCAAAGGTAAGCAACATGAGCTTCATTCCTTGCCTGGTACAAAGTGGTTAATGTATCCCAAGCATCCTTTGTTTCTTTGTAGGAGCGAATATGGGGAATAATGGCATGTTTGATAGACAAGGCTATCAATGCATGTGCTTGAGCATCTCTGCCATCCCAATGAATTTTCTCTGCAGTAGGTGGAGTAGGAATCGCAACACGAATAGGAATTTGAAGAATATCATCATCTTCAATGTCGTGTGCATCACCTTTGGTATTTGTGTTTGCAGGTGTAATAGGATGTTTTTCAACACCGTGCACAATATTCCACAGTCCTTTTGCAATGAATGCATGATGCATCATAAAAGCCCATAATGGATAATTGGTATTGTCCAACTTATCCTCACAACCAACATACAAAATAGATCACTACTTTTAGCCATGGCCAATGACTACAATACCCTAATGCAGAAAAATGACTACATCTCAAAAAGTTGAATAGAACTAGCCTATCAACTTTTGTTAAACCTCTAGTAGACTTCTAGATGCTTATACTCACAAATCAAAGCTTGTATATATCTTTGGCACAAAAAGACAAAATTGCTTGCACAAGTGCTGTGATAGTGCATTCATAGGCCAAAACGAGCCTAGATCTCGGTTTCATGCCATTCTGCCCTAGATGAAGCGGTGACCTACTTTGATGCCAGTTGTTGGAGTTTGAGGTCTATCGAAGTAAGAGAACAACACAAGGAAGAAGAAAAAGCTTGGAGCACAACACACAATACTAAATGTATTACCACTAGAATGTACAAAGATAAGTGTTCCATTAGGGCTATAGGCATATATACAAGCCAAGGGGAAGAAACCTCCTAAAGAGGGAAAAAAGTGCCATGATGGTCCTAGTGTGTTCACACATATTACCACATTAATATATCAACAAACACAACATAGAATGTATTCCCAAGTGAATGTGCAAAGATAAGTGATCCATTAGGGCCATATGGATATATACAAGCCGGGGGGAAAACCTCCTAAAAAAAGATGCTCCGATGGTCCTAAGTGTGTTCACACACATCATTATCAAAATATATCAACAAATCCCCCCTAGCAATGATGCAATGAACAAGAAGTTAGCTACTCATGTATAAGGTTAAAGGAAGTGCCAAGCAGGGGAAAAATTAAGAGCACCCCCTCACTCAAAAATATATATATATATGGACAAAATTCCCTAGATCTATCATATTATAATTATAAATAGTTTCACAAATTTTGATGAAAATTTTTATTCGAAATATAAAAACTTTGCCAAACTTTTGTGAGGACTTCCATTTGAAATATGAAATTCAAGTGACTTTTTCTTATAACATCCCTTAAAACTATACAAGTTCATTATTCATGTAAGATGTTATTACAAGAATTATATACAGATGAATCTAGCAAGTGGCACAAGGAAAAAGTTCCTTTTTTGCCCCCTTCAAAACTCTAAAGATTATACCCTAATTCTAATATTTGACATGCAAGTTCTTGGAGGAAAATGATTGAAAAATGTTTCTTTCTCTCTTCCTAGACAAAAGCATTAGGTGGCATGTTGAGTAGATTGTGAGCTCTCTAGAGTCACAAGCCTAGCATGTGCTAATATTTGATGTTGGAAATTCTCAAAGAATAGTAGAAAACAGTCACTCAAATTATAAGTAAGAAAAATCTAATAAACATTCCAAACCTTTGTTTTCAAATGAAGCAACTTATATGAAAACAATGATAAACACAAAGGTGAATTCAATCTTACTAAAATATTTTATGATTTCATGATCTAAATTCAGTTTTTGTAAAATATTTCCTCCTGGAAAATATGTCCATTCTTATAGAGCATGTGGTATTATACAAGTATTGCTAGTCTTGTCTATTTTGCATAAATCCTCAAGACTAATAGTACCTGTAGATATTTTATCTTTGTTCTCATCTCTATCAGCTCTATAGACAATGATAATTTGAGGAAGCTAAGGCTAAGAAATCCCTTTCTAGAAAAGGAAAAAGGTTCCTCACTAGTTTAGATATGAGAAGGATAGTTCTCCATTGTGATCATATGAGATTGAGTACAATCCAAAGAGGACGTGAGATATTGGAGGTTTTTTTCTATGCTGACCATCTATACATCAAAACATCATTTTGTTGACAAGTTAAAAAATCGTCAATGGAATTAATATCTTGGTCTTCTCTCATAGTTTGATCTTTCACCTCCTTCCATGGAGTGTACAAAAGAATGAAGTTTGTGCTGGTTCATTTTCCCCCTACATGTGTGCCATGGTTACAAACAATGCAACTCTAGAGGGAACAAGAGAAAGCAATGTCCAAAGCAAGTGACATAAGTGTTTCTTGTTTAGCATTCCTTACATGATCTGAATACAAAGCTCGAAGTTTTTTTTTAGAAGTGGATATCTCTAGAAATTAAGCACTAATGAAGAGAATGCATAAGTCACCACACATTGGATCAGAAAACCAATTTCACAATATCAAAACTTTTTAACCACCTACACAGAAGGGAAAAAAATGAACCCTGCATGGGCCTTGTAAGGATCCCTAATTTTTAGGGGTTAAGCTTAATTCTATTCTTGTTTAAAGGGACAAAGTGCATTTAATAGGGCACTTTTTCGTAGGCCAGAGTAGGCTTTTTTTAGGCTTTACTAGGCCCCTCTCTTTCTTCTTCTAAAGATAGAGCAAGAGAATCTACTTTCCATATCATCAAACTTGTGCATATATTTGAATAACAAAATAATTTCTTTGAAGTTTTATTTTTAGTGTATATTTACTTAAAAGGGCCCATTTTTTAATATATATGTCAGAAGTCACTTTTTTAAAGTCAACTTTTAAAGTTTCTTTTAGAAAAATTATAATTTTCAAACTCCCTCTAAAAGTAAGCGTCAGATCATCAAATCCATGACTATGCTTCCCCCTAAAGATGACGTTTCTCAAATTTCATCATTTTGAGCCATACACAGTGGAAAAATACACTTTAACCCATCCATATACAAGAAAACACATTTTTTGAGCAAAACATATGCTTTAGAGTCCCTTCCAACCAATTTTCCACTTTGTTTTTTATATTCTTGGTCATTAGCAAAGATGTTGTTGACATGTATTACAAACTTCACACTAGAATATCCTCATGCTCCTATATCAACAAGAAGTCATGTTTGCCTACCTAGAGAGTTTTCTCCAATTACACAATGCAACAATGATGTTGATTCTCAAAATGAATGTCCAACTCAAGAAAAGAGTATTGATCTTTGGAATCATGGTTCACTATATCCTCATGATCCCATATCTTCTTACCATCCAACATTCCATAACCTCTCAACTTTAGTTCAGTTCATTAGTGCACGTGAAGCTGGACTATTAGGTTACTGCAAGCATTTATCTAGACATTCACATGCTACTGCTAAGTATTGGTTCCAACAATATCAACTCCATCATATGAGGGTGGTCATTTTAGAAAGCACAATCATATCTTTACAAAAACAAGTTGCTGATTTTGAATAGGATATGGAAGCAAAGAAAAGCATAATTTGCAAAGTTAAATGCCAATCTTCAGCAACAGAAGGAGACTCCATTTGGTATGAGATATAGGAAAAGAGCATTGTCATCCTTTGAAGCTCATTCAATAGGTAGTGGACCACGCAAACGGTGTATATATGCAACAAGGTGAGTGTTTGTTTTACTTTTATATGCTTTAATGAAAGTTTAAAATTAAATGTCTCATTGTGTAGGTCATTCATTCAAGATGTAAGTGCTTCATCAACAACACAAGACCAGTTCAAGTTGATGAATAGTTGTATAAACAACAAAGAAATCACTTTTGCTATAGACACATCCATAGGAAAGTGCATTAGAGTTGTTTTTCAAGCTAAGTTCTCAGGGAAGTTAAGAAATCTTATCAAAGTGCAAGATGTTTAGGCAATATTTGAAAAAGCAGGCATCCGCAAAAATGGGTATACTACAATGCACACCCTTCTGAGGCAAGCCTTACAAGCATAAGGTATTTCTCAAAGTATATTTCCATGCCCAATACAAAGTGTCTATCAAGAAAAAAAACTTCTAATGAGGATATGGCTTGTAATATTGGACAATATTTGTTGATAGAAGACACTATGCCTACCTCTATTTATCATCCAAATATTCCCAAGAAGCAATTAACAATCCTATCTACACAAGGATTTACTTACACTAAATTTAGCAATATATTTGTGGATCTGCAGAAGCTTCAAGAAGCAATGGTTCACTTTTATAGTTCAACAATCAAAGGTACCCATACTACATTTTATTTAGTGTTGAAGTTTTACTACATCCAAGTGTTAAATTAAGGTAATGTTTCCTCTTTTGTCCATACTATAATGATAAATTAAAGTTCATAGTAAAGCTTGATGAGTGCCAAACTATAAAGGGTCAGCGATTGGAAAGGTTGAGTGTGATGCAAATGAATGAAGTTATGGATCATGCAATGGGTGATAAAACTTTAGGATCTACTCCCCATTTTATGTACAATGTGCAATCAAAGAGAGATATCTGGTGGTTAGGTGCTATAGAAGTTCCCAAAGAAACAAACAATGTTCTTCATGGATTTTTAGTAGGAATGCATGAATTACAGAAGTAATTTCTTCTCAAATACATGAGTAAAAGCTTTTTGTAGATGGTATAGGTGATTCTAAGGTAGAATGGCATTTAGCTGGAGACCTTAAGAGTATAAAATGCATGTTAAGTTGTAAACAAGGAGCATCCTCTCTCTATCCTTGCCCGTATTGTACATAACGTTAGAAAGGATCTAAGAGACAGTCTAAGCCTCTAAGGGAATTGATGCGTTGATGACTCTAAAGAAATTGATGAAACAGACTCATGGAATCATAGGGAAAGGGAGATATCACTTTTGAGGTGTCCAATGTTAGAAGAACTGAGTCATGAAAAAATAATCAATGATTGGAACCCCATTATTCCATTTCCATTGGTCAATGTTCACTTTTGTACTTTGCACGCATTCATGAGGGTCTTTGATAGGCTTTTGAAGCTCCATGATGAATATGCATTTACAATGAAACCAATAGAGAGGTCTAAAATAGCAAACCAAAAAATAGATGATCTTCTAAATTCTATTAGTTGTCATGGTGGCCATGTATCTTTAGTTGTTAAGAAGTATGGTGAGTCTCAAGAGATTTTACAAAAAGTTTCAATGACTGGAAAGAAGGCAAGATGTTTCTTTAAAAGAGATGTGAATAGTCAAGATGATGGGAAATGGGAGCTTTGGAAAGACCTCTGTTTGATTACGACAGACAATGACAGTCACGTTGAACTCATTAATTAGTGAAAGAAGGTTTGTTCATCCTTAGATCAATGATTACATTTGATGGTTTTGGTTTCCACTAATGCTTCACAATGCAAATTATTTACACAATCATTCATCCTATCATGGGGAGAAAGAACCATTACACATTACATAGTAAATTTTGCTTATATTTTTTTCTTTGGTCTTAAATACCATGTGTATATCTTATTGACCAGACCATAACATATTCTTTTTACACATGGAGCATATTTTATGAATCGATGTGGATCATTGGACATTTTTAGTACAGAAGGAATGGGCAAGTCACATTAGAGGGCTAGAGGTGTTTACTTCAAAACACCCATCATGGGGGTGGTCTATTGCAATCAAATTATTTAGAAGAAATGTTCAACTCGTTTTTTCATATGAGATTCTCTAGAAAATATGCAATGGAATGATCATGTGAGTCAAGAATAGCAAAGATTTCAAGAAAGATACAACATGATATTGCAAGAGAGAAGTGGATGTCATCATCAGGACTGCTACGTCATGCCCAATGGCATGCACAAAGAGTCCGCGAGGCTTTTGCTTGGAAATAGTTTCTCGACTCCCACAATACATTATTTCTTTTTCAAAACTTTTTTCAAGGTTTTTATAATTCCTTTATCTTCAAATAAATTTTCAATTCTTTCGTATCATGCTAAATTTTTTATTGTCACTATTAGTTTTCAAATGTTTTTTTAATATTATTTTAATGTTTTAAAACTATTTTTTATCCATTTAAATGTGAACAAGACAAATCTTAAGTGAAAGGCCATAAATAAAGATGCCTTTATTCATTTTACAGCTTCAGATTCTAAGAGAATGGCATGCACAAAGTAGACTGCTAGAAAGGATCGTGTCATCTACCCTACCCATGTGCAAGGTACTCAATGCCCACCATGGATGACACTGCACAAGAAGCGTGGAACCACATGCCACTCTTCTAGACAAAACTCAGGTGCAGGCACAAACTCTGGCAGCATTCCATCATGAAGAGAGAGATGTAACACAAGAAATGGAACCTTCCTCTTCTATATCTCATGATGAGCCCCCATGTAAGCCATCATTAAAGGCAAGGCCCAAACAACAAGGATGGAGACAAGTTGTAATGGAGTCAATGTCAAATTTAAAGAGTTCCTTGGATGAAGAAAGTTTTAACGAGCCACCATAAAACCATGATCATATCCTAGTGAACCATCAAATAACATAAGGAGGCAAGCCACTCCCTACAGGACAAGGACAACAACCAATAGATGAAGACAGAGAGCAAAGTCATGTAGGGCAAGTAAGTGATGAGGCAGGACCATCTAGGCATGCTCCAAGAAGAAAGAAGAGCTATCAATCACATCGGTTGGTCCCTTGCATTATTGTAGATAGGCACAAAAGTTTGCTCAAGGCCTTCAAACACCAAGTCATGAAGTTTCGTTGAGGTGAAAATTCCTTGTGGATAATTACAAAACCTTCCTTTGGCACTTTTCCAATGTAGTTTGCCACGGAAGAGCCACTGACATGGGCAACATGGTCATCACCACTCCTTGCTTCGAATTTATTGACTTCAATTGCTTCCTGCACAGACATTTGATGAGTACAAATATGAAACATAGTCAATCATAAATGTCATTAGATACTTACATCTTGAAGCCTATCTTCATCTTATGCTCTTCCCATTGCATCTATTGGAATGGAAGAGTGAGCCATGCCAATTTGGTCCACAACAAGGGATGTTGGAATCTTCTTCTCCAAAATTCTTTCCCTTGTTGTGGCTAGATCCTCTTTAGTGGCATTTTGGTTGGCATCACGCCAAATCTCCTTGCACACAAATGCAATGGTGCCTGCAGCTGAATCACCAAATGTAATGGTTGATTTTTCAATTATGTCAAAAGCATTGCCCATGGGAACATCCGAAGTTGAGCAAAAAATACTTAGGCATTCGTGAAGGCATAGACCAAATGCCTTCTCAATATCATGTAAGAAAAAAAATTCTTCTCCATCGACAAGCACCATGGAAAACATTTCCATCTCTACCTCTGGTAGAGTGGGTTCCAAGGGCTCCAAGTTGGAGGGTGGAAAATTTTGTGAAGTACTAGCTTCCTTCAATTTGGCTGCTGCGCCATGAGGAAATTGTCTACAATTTTTTTTACTCTCTTCTAATAAGTTGAGAGCTTTTATTTGTGGTTCCTTTTTATCATCTACAAAACCCCCAGTAACAAGATGGGGTAGATCCATGGGTGTAGGTTCGATCTCTTCATTGACAAAAAATATTATTATTGCAACATAGGATATATATTTTCTTTCCATCTTCTTCTTCTTATTTTATTGCTTAATTAATGGCAATGTGTCATCTAACAAGTATCCTTGCATCCTCGGCAATAGCCATGAAATGCTTTAGGCACTTTGTAAATGCCTCATCTCCTTTATCGATGTAAAAAAGTAGGTCAAAGGGGACCCATTTACACTCATATGCGGGAATGTCTATGGTGTATCGTAAGATATAGAATTCCAAGATCAGTAATCTCTTCGAGCAAATCGGAGTTCATGGTTAGCGTCCCTTCAAGATTAGGGACTCTATAGACTAGGTCATATAGATCTATACGACTTTTGTAGTGTGTATTATCCAAGAACACCATGCATAGATCACAAGGAGATTTGATGGGAGTGGAAGTTCTAGTACCTTGTAAGTGCAAATGTGATAAATGAGCACATAGAACCCATTTTTATAGCAGTTTCAAGTTTGTAAAGTGATTAGGCCCACTTTTAAACTTACATAATAAAATAGTGAAAGTTAAAAAAATGAGCTTTTGATGACAAAATAATGCATAGAACACCAAATGATATGATTTTTTTTTGCATCAAAGAAAATGTTTAAACATAACATAACAAAAAACAACATGACCAACCACATTTCAAAAGTAATGAACATAGACTTTTGACATTCCAAAAGTTTTGAAATTAACATTGCAAATAAGAAGTTATATACAATATCTAACATGTATTGTTTATCCTAATTTTTACAAGTTTCTTGAAAGTGCAAAAACCATGAGTTACAATGACTAGGACCCAAAAAGTGACATCATCAGGTTGCAAAAGAACTATGACTATTAGAGTTCAGTTCCATCTTTACTCCAATCTACAAGGACTTTCATTTTGTATTCCAATCTTCTTCCCACCCATAATCAATTTACAAGAAATTGAAGTTATAAAACGAAAATAAACAACCTGAACCCCATAATCACCAAGTGTTCTCTCAGATTATCCAAGGTCCTATGATGATTCACTAAAATAGTTTTCGTTTCATTGTTGAACAATTTATGCTTTATTCCAAAGGAATGTAAAGATCCCCTTGAACTTCAAAATGGTATCCATTGGCCAAGTTTGCACATCCAACGATCATAGTAGAATCTAATGTATAATGAAGTATGTTATTTGAAATATTGAAATCCTATACCTACTCCACTTATTTTACAAAGATATTTATCACCTTTTGCAATTCCTTCTAATTGTCACCTAGAAGCCTTTCGACTTGCTCATATGTGATATCTTTACACATGAACATGGTGGAATTCTCTTGGAATGAGAATCCTTGAAATAAATATATATAAAAAATGGACGGGAAAAGACTAGTGCAAACCTAGATATCTAGACACTTTTGTGAATTCCAAAGAGTTATGTATATCCAATACCATTTTGTGCATCAAAGATGATATGGACCATATATCAAGTTTTAGCCCCTCCAAGATAAGAAGAGAATGTATTCCAATTCTCTCTAGCCTTCCAAAACCAAATATGATCAGTTTGAGTTGAAACTGATACTTTATTTAGTTTTTTTTTCTTTTTGGGCATCTTTGTGCTCAACCTCTGTTGCAACTTGACATTGACTTGATGAGGATGTAAGACTGTCTTTTGCGGCAGCTGTGGATGAAACTTTGTTCTTTATCTGACCTATAAGCCAAACATCATTACAACTTACAATCAATGACACTGGTAGTCTATCAAAAATTGTACAGAATAGGATAAATACAATCAATAACATCGTTACAAAATAGGTTAAATAAAAAATCCTATGAGAGCTAATCGATTTGGACAATGTCACGTGTGGATAGTAACCATTACAAAGAGGTATTGTAAGAAGATGAACAGTAGAACTAAATAGTGAAATCAGTTTCCTCACTTTGAAACTATTTACTAATATGCAAATCATATCATTGTGAAAAGGCATCATGAGAGGAACGATTGTAAAATTCATACAAATGTGTTCCTAATGGTTAGGATGGCATTAAGACTTCAAATATTTCCAAATCGGTGTTTAAGTTATGGACAAAAGCCATTTTGCCCATATAGTACCAAAAGAAGAATTGTTTATAGCATTACAATCAATGACACAATTGAGTTATCAAATATGTACAGGGTATATAATATGAGGGAGAGACAACAAAAATTTTTAATAACATCGATACAAAATAGGCTGATCACAAATTGTGATGATAGCTAATAGATTTGGATGATGCAACACGTGGGGATAGTAACCATTACAAAGGACAATGATGTAAGAGGGTGAACACTAATACTATTCTTTCAAAAGATCCTCTATATCAAGTACAGTGCCTCCGTTCAAGTGTGACGGAGTAGTCTGCCGCCTTGTAATTAGGTGCAAATGGCATGGCTTCTTCTATTGTTTCACAGGTGCTTGCAAATTTCTTTTTGCATTTGCCATAAACTTTGCAAGAGTGGCATCCTTGCATGTACATGAACACCTAGAGCCTTTGTTGGGGATCCACACTGTCAAAAACTGAGGCTGGGTTACAATAGTTTTGCTTCAAGGAGGTTTCATTTGTAGCATTCATTTGAAGAACATCTCTATTTGGACTCTGATTAGGATCAAAAGTTGGATTCTGCAGATGACCTTTGTTGGAACAAACAACAGGATCATTATCAACTACATAGTTGTGACTAGCTAGATGAATATCTGAGCTGCTAACTAGATCAAGAACATTCTCAATCATTCTGTCTAGACCACTATGAAAGTCAACGTGTGTGTACTCCACATCTTGCATGTTGTCAATTGGACAAGGATCGACACTAGCATCCATTGCAGACGGTGTTCGAAGGAAGGATTGAATATTTTCTTTCTCTTTCAATGATGAAGATTGGGCATAAGTCTTACTTTTAGCAAATGGTGTACGTCCAACATTCCCACTTATCCCAAGCTCCCTATTGTATGCAGCATCAACATTGTTGGTAATTGTTCCTATTGAGGTACGAGCACCTGCTTAGCACGATGAAACCAGCTAGATTAGTGTTCCACTAGAGGGTTAAAGAGTAAGAAAGAGATAGTTGATGGATGACTTATTGCAAACAACTAATGAAAAACTAGATCCTTAGTAATCGCGAATTAGTAACAAGCTAATTAGTAATAGCTAACTACTAACAACTATCAAACAATCAGCTACTTAGCAATAACTAATTAATAACAAGCTAATTAGTAATAGTTAATTACGAACAACTAACCAAAAACTAGTTACTTCGTAATAGCTACTTAGTAACAAGTTAATTAGTGATGACTAATTTGTAATAGCTACTTAGTAACAAGTTAATTAGTGATGGCTAATTTGTAATAGCGAATTAATAATACCTAATTAGTAATAGCTAATTAGTAATAGCTAATTCATAATAGCTAATTCATAATAGCTAATTCGTAATAGCTAGTTTGTAATAGCTAATCAATAATAGCTAATCAGTAATAGCTAATCAATAATAGCTAACCAGTAATAGCTAATCAGTAATACCTAATCAGTAATAGCTAATTAGTAACAAGTTAATTAGTAATAGCTAATTACTAATAGCTAATTCATAATAGCTAATTTGTAATAGCTAATCACTAATAGCTAAAAAATAATAGCTAATCACTAATAGCTAATCAATAATAGTTAATTATTAACAAGATAATCAGTAATAGCTAATCAACAATAGCTAATTAGTAATAGTTAATTCATCATAGCTAATTTGTAATAGTTAATGTATCATAGCTGATTAGTAATAGCTAATCCATCATAGCTGATTAGTAATAGCTAATTCGTCATAGCTAATTCTTCATAGCTAATTCATAATAGCTAATTCGTAATAGCTAATTAGTAATAGCTAATTTGTAATATCTAATTTGTAATAGCTAAACATTAATAGCTAATCAATAATATCTAATTAGTAATAGCTACTTATTAATAGTGAATTCATGATAGCTAATTCGAAATAGCTAATTAGTAATAGTTGATCCATAATTGCTAATCAGTAATAGCTAATCAGTAATAGCTAATTAATAACAAGCTAATTAGTAATAGCTAATCTATAATAGCTAATTAGTAATGGTGAATTCCTAATAGCTAATTCATAATAGCTCATTCATAATAGCTAATTTGTAATAGTTAATCAATAATAGCTTATCAATAATAGCTAATCAATAATAGCTAATTAATAATCCTGAATTAATAACAAGCTAATTAGTAATAGCTAACTACTAACAACTATCAAACAATCAGCTACTTAGTAATAGCTAAGTAGTAACAAGCTAATTCGTAATAGCTAATTACGAACAACTAACCAAGAGCTAGTTACCTCGTAATAGCCACTTAGTAACAATCTAATTAGTAATGGCTAATTCGTAATAGCAAATTAATAATACCTAATTAGTAATAGATAATTAGTAATAGCTAATTAGTAATAGCTAATTAGTAATAGCTAATTAGTAATAGCTAATTAGTAATAGCTAATTAGGAATAGCTAATTAGTAATAGCTAATTCATAATAGCTAATGCATAATAGCTAATTCATAATAGCTAATTCCTAATAGCTAATTCATAATAGCTAATCAGTAATAGCTAATCAGTAATAGCTAATCAGTAATAGCTAAGGAGTAATAGCTAATCAGTAATAGCTAATCAGTAATAGATAATTAGTGATAAGCTAATCAGTAATAGCTAATTAGTAATAGCTAATTAGTAATAGCTACTTAGTACTAGTTGATTACTAACAAACTAAATATTAATTTGTAATAGCTAATTCATAATATCTAATTAGTAATAGGTGATTAGTAATAAGCTAATTAATAATAGCTTACTAATAAGCTAACTACGAACTAGCTACTTAGTAATAGCTACTTCGTAATAGCTAATTGGTAACAATTTAATTATTAATAGCTAATTACTAACAAGTAACCCAGAGTTAGCAACTTAGTAATAGCTAACTAGTAACACGCTAATTAGTTACAAACAACTAATCATAACCATATACTTAGTAATAGCTAATTGGTAACTAGCTTATTAGTAATAGCTAATTAGTAACTAGCTTAGTAATAATAGTTGATTACTAACAACTAACTAAGAACCAGCTACTTTATAATAGCTAACTAGTAACAAGCTAATTAGTAATGGTTAATTACAAACAATTAACCAAGAACTAGCTACTTAGTAATAACTAACTGGTAACAAGCTAAATAGTAATAGCTAATCACCAATGGCTAACTAGGAATCAGCTACTTAGTAATAGTTAATTGTTAACAAGATAATTATTAATAACTTATTAACCTAGTAATAGCTAACTAGTAACAAGCTAATTAGTAATAGATACTAACAAGTTACCGAGAATCAACAACTCAATAACTAGTAATAATCTAATTAGTAATAGATACTTAGTAACAAGTAACTAAGAACCAGCTACTTAGTAATAGGTAACAAGTAGCAACCTAATTAGAAATATCTAGTTACAAACAACTAACCAAGAAGCCATATCCATGGATATAAAGTACTATTTTTAATATTAATCAACACGACAAGCTTACCTCTGTGAAAGTTGAATCCACCATCAAAGAATCCAAAGATTGTTTGTTGCACATGTTGTGGTATTTCAGCACCACATTGAGGTGGAGGCTTCCAAAGTCAATCCTACGATAATACCTACTACAACAATGCCTCAGATCAGAAGGAGGATTCAACCTAAATTATGAATGCAACTTGTGAAAGACAAAGCGAAGATAAAAAAGTCTTCTACATTGACTCAAGGTGTAGCAATCACCTCAGTGGCAACATAGCTTTGATGACTTATTTGGAGAATAAATTAAGTAATCATGTGGTTCAAACAGGTGATAACACAAAGCACAACGTGAAGTCCGTTGGATCAGTGAAGGCTAAGGATGGAAGCACTCTTTTGAGTAATGTTTTGTATGTTCCTACAATTCGAAAGAATCTGATAAGTGTAGGACAAATTGTAGAGAAAGGCTATGAAGCAAGGTTCACCAATGATGGAGTTTTTGTGGAAGACCCTAGCAATGGGTATAAACAAATTGTTTCAGGGAAGAAAGAAGGAAGGCTCTTCACATTAAAGATTCAAGGCAATGTTGGTAATGTCTTGTTCACTTATGGAGGACACAAGATCTTTGAGTTAGATCTTTGGCATAAAAGGCTTGGACATTTCAATGAAACAGGTATTAAGGATATGATCAGTAATGGTTCAGTACTTGGATTACCTAATGTTGCAGGTCAACATAATACATACAGATGTGAGGCATGTCAATTAGGTAAGACTCATAAGCAATCATATAATAAGCATGGTTTCATGTATTCAGAGAAGATTGAATTAGTACACACAGATGTGTGGGGACTATCAAAGGACTTTAGCATTAATGGTTCAATATATTATGTGATTTATGTTGATGATGCTACTTGGTGGATCACCATATATGTGATCAAAGATAAATCAAAGGTGTTCAATACATTTAAACATTATCATGTGTATGCAGAAAGAATAACAGGGCAAAACTTGAAGAGACTAAGGTCAGATGGAGGGGGAGAGTATTTCTCTAATGAGTTCAATGATTAATTATGGAATGTAGGTATAAAAAGGGAAGTTACTTGTAGGTACTCTCATCAACAAAATGGTGTAGCAAAAAGGAGAAATAGAACTCTAGTTGAGTTTGCAAGATCAATGATAAAAGAAAAGAATTGCCCCAATTATTTGTGGGTTGAGGCTGTAAATACAGCCACATACTTGGTTAATAGGCTACCATGTAAAGCTTTGCAGGGTATGACACCATATGAAGCTTGGTGGGGTAAGAGACCTACCTTAAATCATTGCAAAGTGTTTGGATGTTTGGCTTATGCATATGTGCCATCTCAGTTGAAGCATAAATCGGAACCTAAAGCTGAAAAGTATGTGTTCATTGGCTATGATGATAAACAAATGGGTTATAGGTTGTGGAGTCCATCCACAAAGCAATTCCTTGTGTCAAAGGATGTCACTTTTGATGAGCAAGGTACTTGGCATGCAGGTACAATTAATATTAATACAGGTGATGAAGAAACATTGAACAAGAAGAACGGTAAATCAAAGGTTCAAATATTTGATGAAGAAGAGAACAATGAAGCACAAGTTGAAGTTGAAGAAATGCCAATGTTTGATCCACAATGTGATGCACCAGAAACTTCAAGAAGTGGAGAACTCAGAAGGTCATCAAGGCACAAATGGCAACCTACAAGGTATAGCTATGATACTTCATATTTGACCACTAAGGGTTATGCTTATATGGTGAAAGCAGAGGAAGACCCTTCTACATATGAAGAGGCAAAAGGTAAGGAAAATTGGGAGAAAGCTATGTAAGAAGAGTATGATGCATTGATGGAGAATGAGACATGGGATTTGGTTCCTAAACCAAACAGTTAGAAGATCATTGGATGCAAATGGGTATACAAGTTAAAAAGGTATGCAGATGGAAGTGCGTCTAGATATAAATCTAGACTTGTTGTGAAAGGGTATGCTCAGACATATGGTATAGTTTATGATGAGACTTATAGTCATGTGGCAAAGATGACAACTATAAGGACTCTCATAGCTATTGCTGCATTTAAAGGTTGGAAATTATGTCGAATGCTTTTCTAAATGGTTACATTTCAGATGATGTTTTCATGGAGAAACCAAAAGGTTTTAAGGATTAAAGGTATCCAGAGTACGTATGTAAGCTCAAGAGTGCTTTGTATGGTGTGAAGTAGGCCTCAAGGGCATGGAATTATAGACTTGTGAAGTTCTTGAAAGAGCTTGGTTTCCAAGTGTCTAAGGCAGATAGTAGCTTGCTTGTTAAAGCAAGTGATGATGGGTTCATTTACATCTAAGAAAGAGTTCAAGATTAGTGACTTGGGAGACTTGTCATATTTCTTGGGCATGGAGGTCTCATATACTCAACATGGAGTATATGTGACTCAAGAAATGTATTTAAAGAACTTGCTAATCAAGTTTAAAATGGAAGATTGCAGGGTAACACCTACTCCAATGGAGGTGAATCATGAATTGAGCAGATATGGAGGAGAAGAATTCAAGGACATGAAGCTATATCAAAGTCTAGTTGGTAGTCTAATCTATACTACATTAACAAGGCCTGATTTGCCATATGCAATTGGGGTGTTGTCTCAATTCATGCATTGTCCTAGGAAAGAACATTGGGTTGCAGGACAAAGGGTGTTAAGATACATTAAGGGTACACTCAAAGAAGGTTTGTATTATGGTTTCACATCAGATACAAACATCAATATATATAGTGATACAAATTGGGCATGTAATCCTGATTATAGGAGATCAACCTATGGTTATCTATGTTATGTGGGAGATAAGTTAATCTCTTAGTGTTCTAAGAAGCAATGTACAGTTGCTTTGTCATCCACAGAAGCAGATTATAAAGGAATGGTTGAAGCTGCAAAGGAGGTTATATGGTTGAAGACTCTCATGAACAGTTTTGACATCATTCAGAGTACACCGACTATTCATGGAGATAATATGAGTTCAATGTATCTAGCTGCTAACCCTGTATTTCATGCCAAGACTAAACATACTAAGATTCAATATCACTTCTTGAGAGAGAAGGTGATTGATAAAGAGATTGAATTCATACATACTTCAACAAAAGATCAGATTGCAGATATGTTAACCAAAAGCTTGGATGGACCAAAGCAACAGAGATTCAAAGACATGGCAGGTATAAAGAAGTTGGAGAAAATCACAATTGATGGTAGAGGGGGTGTTGTTGGTGCAGGAAAATCAACAATTGGTGGTTAGGAAAAAGGTTTGAAGTCAAAGAATGAATCAAAGATCAAATTCAGAAGCATGAAGACTAGTAAATGAAGACTGGTATATACATGTACATTAAACTTGTAGTCAAGCTACATATACTTTTGAATAAGTGACAAGTTTGTACATATATGCCCTATATATACAAGTAGAAAGTTGGGGCGTAGAGTGAGATGATGAATGACAAGTTGTAAGAGTCATTATTGTGATGACAATATGTCTCATCAATCAGATGTAATGTTTTCCTGAATAAGAGAAAAGTTGCACCTCGATCTTTTGTTGAGTGCTCCTTCTATGTTTATCCTTTTGTGAAAAGCTTTTGTACAAGTCTGAGTCTATTGTTGAGTGACCTCTGTACCATTCTTCAAGTCCTAATTATGATAAGGCTGAGAGAATTTTAAGTAGGAACATTTACATGTGTAAATGTGAAGAAGAGAAGACTGCAGCAGGCACAAATTCAATGATAATGTTTTGGTGAGTTCTCCTTCCTGAGTGTAAATTTTTGAGCAAGTAAGCACTCATTCTTTAAGTTGGAAGGTAGGATACCTATGGCTAAAAGCATTTGAATAAACAGGTTCTAATTTGAGAGAATAATGCATTAGAAGTTGCAAGTTTCAAAGTCGACTCTATGGAAGTACAGGTTTAGACATAGGTGAATTGTTTGAAGTGAATCTCAAGATTTACTAAACCTTTTGAGAACGTTTAACTTGGGGAAGGTGCATAAACACTAGGTGACACCTCATTCAAATTTTTATTGGAAACGTTACACATTTGATTAGTCTATGAGTGGATTAAGTGAAGCAGACTTTCCGTGTGTTAAGTTTGTTCACGCTTAGTTTAAAATTTTGGTAATCTAGTATTGGTCTTCCAAAATTGGTTGAGGTTTTGAGTTGTTCTTGATATAGAGGTGCTCTAACATCAAGGATAACTTTTTGTGTTGGAGATTAACACTCTCCATCAATACCTTTACAAGAATTGTAGGAGCCTCAGCCTCTTCCTCTACTTCTACCTAGACCTCTTCCTTGTGTGCTGGCATTTGATGCATCCTTGTTGTCTTCCTAATTGTTTTGATTCTAGTTGGAGTTGTCGTGACCTCTTCCTTTTCCTCTTGAGCCTCCTCTTGAGTTCCTTCCTTTACCTCGACCTACATATAACATTTGGTTGTGGTTGTCCTTTCCTTTGGGGCCACTAAAGCTAAGCTCTTCTGTGACAAGATGAGGGATTAGTTGTTCAAAACCTGGATATGCATCTTTCAAGTTAATGGAAGTTATAAAAGGCTTCCATCTTTCATCTTCTCTGAATCCATTGAGAGTATAACACACAAGACCTTTGTCTTCAACCATTATGCCAATAGAAGCTAAAGCATCACTTAGCCCCTTAATCTTCAAAGTATATTCGATTATGGATTGACTCGAACTTTTCTTGATTGTGTTCAACTCATGCTTGAGTTGAAGTTTCCTAGCTTTGGTATTTGTTGAATACATCATTTCGAGAGCTTCCCAAGCATCCTTAACTTTCTCTAGATGTTGAATATGCCCTACCATGGCATTAGTAATGACTTATGAAATGAGGAACATGACTCTCCTATTTCTCTCTTCCCATTCTTTTGCTTGCCTCCTTTGGACTTTGGTGGTTTTAGCTTGATTGATTTGAGGTTGAGCATCATCGCCGCTCACAATACCCCACAAGCCTTTGCCCATTAGGTAGTTGGTCATTCTAAACTTCCACATGGGATAGTTATCCTTATCCAATTTCTCTACTTGTTGACCCAAGTCAGCCATTGAAGACTATCAAAAACTTTGAGAGTTACCCGGAACAGTTATATTGCCTTTGCTCTTGCATTTGTGAAGCTCCCCCTTGTTCTCTAGCTCCTCTTTTGCATTGATTTAACTCCAACTCTTTTGATGAAGCTTTAGCACCAATTTTGCTCTGATACCAATTGTGGAGAATGAGTTCTATGCGCAACGAAAACGTGTAGTGAACCCTTGTATGTCCAACACTTGGACAAATAGCTACACCTTAGATAGCTTGCTGCTCTCAATACAAAACCCAAATGGACGTATGCCTTTAATAAACCAAAGTAGACAAAGAGAGATTTTTAACAAGCTATAAATACCTTAATTTATACAAGTTTTGATTAGGAAATGCAGCTGACGAAGATGAACTACATGTCCACACAAGTATGCTCAAGAATTGAACTTGACTCTTGGACTAATAACTCCCTGAATATATATTCTTTGACAATGATATTTGATACAAAACAATTGTAGACAAGTAGCTTTCCAGGAAGCTAAAAATCAAGTAATGTGGATGAGTTTTGGTCAGGAAACTCAACTAACCAAAATAGACCACCTACATACACAAGTATACTAAAAAACTAGACTTCACTCTCTGATAGATATCTCATAAAATATAAATCCTTTGAATGAAATATTTGGGATAAACAAAGTATATGCAAAGAGGTTTCCAACAAGCTAAAAGCAATTAATTTTGAAACATTTTGGTTGGGAAACATAACCAACCAAAATAGACTACTTGTCTACATAGGTATGATGAAAAACTAGACTTCACTCTTTGACTGAAATCTCGTAGAATATATAAGCTTTGAAGAAGAAATTTACGATAGATAAATTAAACAAGATAAGCTTTCCAATGAGTGTCTAAATGCAAGAAATGGTTACATATACACTGTAATATGAGCTTCACAACATAGCTATGTAAAAAATGATGTGCGACTGGAAGGAGTCTATGGGAAGACAAAATGACAAAATGACAAAATGACCAAATCCGACTATTGGGAGCTCTTGCCTCTTTCTCTCCTTGTTTTAAACGTGCTCTCACTGCACTTTTATAACCAATGAGCATGTGAAGAAGTTTGTGCCTCCTTCTTAACTCACCACTTTCATTTGATCGCCCACTACATGCCACTTACTACAAGGCAGATACTATATCTTTTACTCATCATGAATTTTGACTAGAATTTTTCTTCTTTTTTTATTTTCTCTTCTTTTCCTTTATCTTTATATTTGATATTTTTATCCACGCATAGCTCATGCGAAAATGAGCTTGCACATTTATCTTCAACACTGCACCTATGGCAAAGCAACTTTGTTGAGATGGCAAAGATGCTCACACACATGCATTGATAGCCTGCAATCATGTGTCACTATATTTTGTCTGACAGAAATCTATTACCCCATCAAGTTGCATAAACCACATGTCCAAATATTGATGCAAATGCCCCAAATCTGACATCTAAAAAGAGGCATAGAAAGCAACCTTAAATTCAATAATATGCTTCTCACTAGGACCAATGAGCAGCATGTCATCAAGATATACAACAAGGATGAGAACTAAATCATCTTTCCACTTAATATATAAGTTGGTCTTAGTTGGATTGTTCTGAAAAACATGTGCAATCAAGTAGGCATGTATTTTTTCATACCAAGCATGTGTTGTCTTATTCAAACCATATAATGTCTTTTTCAACATGCACACTTTTTTTTCATGCCCTTTCTTCAAAAAACCATGGGATTGAAGTAAATACAATTCTTCATTGATTCATCATTCAAAAATGCAATTTTAATGTCCAAGTAATGCACATTCCAACCCATGATGAGCTCCAAGTGCACAAAATGCTACAAATAGTGGTCATTTGACATGTGGGAGCATTAAAGGTCTCATCAAAATTGATTTCTCTCCCTTGATCATAAGCTTTGGCAACAAGCCTCACCATATACCTCTCAAAGGTTACACCAAGCTTACAATTAAGCTTGTATACCATTTAGTGCCCATGACCTTTTTGCATGGAGGCAAATCACATAAAGACCATATACCATTCTTAATAATAGCATAATTGTGATTGCATAGTAGCCTGCATCCAATTTCTGGATTAAGTACTACACCATACTTCATTGTAGAAGGATCCACCAAAGGGGATATATACCTTTAGGAAGTTGATATCTAAAACACCATACTTCATTGTACACTAGATTCTATTATGATCGTTGGATGTGTAAACTTGGTGAATGGATACCATTACAAAGTTTTGAGTGTTCTTTAATTTCATTTGAAATTAAGATAAATCTGCCCAACAACAAAATGGAAGTCATTTCAATGAATCATCATTGGACCCTTGCCAACATGAGAGAACATCTTTTAATAATGGGATTTGAAGATCTGCATCAATCCAAGTTCAGAATGCAAGGACATACGATAAAAAATTTATGGTATTTTTTCCTTTATTTATAGAAGTTTTCTATTTGTTTGTAGATCGGTAACTAGAGTGATCTCAACATGATGTAGAAATTGTCCAATCATTGATTTTTTCCATGGGAGTATGAAAATTTAGAATTTCAAGATTTTTATTTTTTCTATTGTGTAGATCTGGTATTTCTTATCATGTTAAATGATTATCTGTTCAATAATTTTTATGAGCCAAATTTTGTTTCTGAAGTTTTGTGCATGATTTTTCTATTTATAGCTATTATCTTTTTTGGGTTCCACTCACTTGAAAAAATTAAAACTACTATAAAAGCAAGTCATATACTCTCATTTCTCACTTTTGTAACCATGAAGAGCTAGAAGCACTCCTAGAGAAAGCACGCCATAGCAATCATGCTCCCTCTATGCATAATGGCTACCTCCACATCTACTACCCCTATGTCCAGACATCCTCGACAACTCTTTAATGAGTTCTTGGAATCAACTCAATACAAAGGTCAAACACGCTTGTATGACCTTGTATCTAGAGTCCCTCATCTGGAAAAGACAATCAAACATAATTGTGATATGCTCAAGGAAATCATAGAGTTCATTGAGTACTACATCTTGCACTATTCTATAGGTATCCCACCTTGTGAGGATAACTGGGTCCTGTGTGACATTTTCCTCTACATTCATAATTTAGGTGATGAAGCACCTTAAGCCCTTCATGGCAATTGTTGACAATGCAAGGTACATGTTGGATGAAATGGTTCATTTAATAAAACACCTTAACAAAAATTAAGAGGATCGGTGCTAGGTACCTTTGTTATATTGCCACAACAATTTTTATTATCAATGAGAGCTGGAGCCTACACCCATGGATCTCCCCAACCTTATCACAAGGGGATTTTTTCATGAAAGAAATGAGCCTCAACCAGAGGACATTAACTTAGCCAAAGAGAGTGGCATACTGCAACAAGAGTTCCCTAGTGGTGTGGAGGAAAAATTGTACAAGAAATCAAGCATGAAAGGGCCCCCACAATCAAATCTCAATCCCTCTGAACCCACATTACGAAAGGTGGAAATTGAATGTCTCTCCATCATCTTTGTGGATGGAGAGGAGTTTATTTTTCTTCATGATATTCAGAATGCATTCGGACTGCATCTTGATGAATGTCTAAGTGTTTTCTCCACAATGCCAGATGTTTCACTTAATAATACATCATATCTTTTTGAAATGAAATCTATACCATTGGGTGATTCTGTGGCAAAAACCATGGCAATGGTGTGTGAAGAAATTTCGAAAGATGTTAATAATGTATCTCTTCATATCAGAGCTCCCACAATATTGATAAGAAATCAAGACTCAGTGGTCCCAAGAAACACTGAAGTCCTAAAGAACGCTAAGGTGCAATGTCATCTCACTTTAGAAGAGCTACTCAAAGTAAAACTTGAGCTATGGAAATAGGTAGTGAATCAGGTTCCAAAACTTGGTTCCAATATGCCAAAAGCATGCTCTAAGCTGAAAGTCCCAAAGATACCTTTAGACAAAATTGGAGACATGAGTGAAGGTGAAGAAGGTCATACTTATCTTCTAATCACCTACCAAGGTTACACTACCAAAGCCATCTGAGATTCAAGTGCTAGTGTTGCGATTGCGACCACCTCCTTGAGGAAGCAATGGGGCAAACCCGCATTAAGACCAACTATAATGAAGCTTCAAATGGCTGACAGTCATATTGAAAGACCTCAAGGATTGCTTGAAGGGATAACTCTAACCACTTGTGGTGTAGAGTTTGAACACACCTTTGATATATGTGACTTTGGCAAAAATAACATCGATGAAATGATCCTAGGAAGACCCTTCCTACGTCAACTGCAAATAGTACAAGATTGTGGAACCAACACCTTTTAATTGCAGCACTTAGGGATCACAACCAAGGGTCAATTTGAAGGATTACACCTTTAGAGATGTACCACCCCTACAGTGGAACTCTATCCACAAGGTGCAAGAAGATTCAATATCTCTGCATTCTAAAAGTGCTTGATCCATCATGGATGCATGAAGATACTCACTTGTGGATGTGCAAGGTTGCAGAGGAAGAGGAAAGACACCTAAAAGTGAGAGAAGAAGGAACTTCTCAAGGAGCCAGACCGGTTAGAGACCCAGCCTACACACTGATGATTTTTTTAATGGGGAATTTGAGCCTCATGGTTGGGTAGAAATCTTAGCCACCATGGACATTGTTGTCAATGAAGAAAAGTGGATGTCTCATTGTGATGAGGAGGGTTATGATATCTCTGTGTTCATGTGTGAACCTTTGCTCGAAGAGTGTGACTCTAATGAGATCATAGAAGAAGAAGAGGACAACACTGATCTAGAGTCCATTGTGATGGACAGTTGCTTTGACGCAGAGGAGCACTATCTAGAATATGTAGGAGTATTTAACCAAAAAGAAGAAGAACCCTTCACAAGCATTAAACTATAAATTCAAAGGATGGAAGTGAAGGTAGTCAAAAGAAAAAGGAAAGAAAAGCAGTGAATCAAGCAGAGGATGAATCATTGTTTGAAGCACTAGAGAATTTCAAGAAACATGAAGTTGCAAACCATAAAATTTTGGTATGAAGAGAGAGGACATCATAGGAGAGGCACATGATAATAAAGAAAAGACCAAAAATTTTTAGTACCATTGAAGAGAATAAAGAGCGATGTATGTAAATAGGAGAAGACCTAATTGAAGAAGAAGAAGTAGAGCTTGTAGCTTTATTAAAATATAGGGATGTGTTTGCATGGACCTTTAGAGATCTGACGGGAGTACATTCGGAAATATGTTCTCATATGATCCTCATGATGAATGATGCTAATCCCACCAAACAGAAGCCCTACACATATATGACACTTATGCAACCAAAATAAAAGAAGAAATTGATAGACATCTCGAAGTTAGATTTATCTATGAGATTCAACATACTGAATGGGTATCCCCATCATAGTGGTGCCCACAAAGAATAGAAAGTTATGGGTGTGTATTAACCTTAAAAAAGTTAATGCCACTACAGTCAAAGATAGCTATGCGCTCCGAATCACCGAGCATTTGTAGGAGTGTATTGTAGGCAAGAAAGTCTATAGATTCTTGATGGATTTTCAGGTTACAACCAAGTAGCCATTGCCCCAAAACATCAACAATAAATGGCATGAAAGGCTTTGGTGTGCAGAACAAGAGGAGCAAGGAAGCGATGGAGGGAGAGTGAGGAGAGGAGAGATGCGCACATATGCGTGGGAGCCTCAAAACCCACATAATGATCTCTCTTGAGGCAATGCTCTATATATAATGTATATATATGAATATGGGGGCAAGGTCACATGACCCTTACATCCCCAAAAATCTCCCACTTAAGGGTCAATGTGAACATAAATGGTAACATATACAAAGAATGATGTAGAACTATACAAGAATGTACAGGAAGAGTTTGGATCTCAACCCATACAGATCAGCCTACACCAACTGCCTCGAACAAGGTGTATCCATGCACCTCAAACTGCTCTATACTCATATTGATAAGAATCAAGCTCACATCTGACCGATGCAAGAATTGATGAAGTTCCTGCAAAGCTCCCACTCGCTCTATGCTTGTGTCAATCATCGAATGACTAGCAACTCCAAGTACAAATGCTCCAATAGCAACTGCGATGTCTGGTCTCGAGCATAACAACTCATACATCAGACTCTTGAATGCTAAGGAAACATGTGCTATCCTAGCTAACCTAAGTATGTCAGCCATCCCTATATCCAAGGCATCCAAAGCAACATCGTCAAGAACAACATGTCCTGACATATCTGTGTCAACATCTGGCATGAGCGAATCCAAGAATGACTCCATGATTGCTGACTCATCAATATCTAAATCAATCATCCTCTCAAACAAGGATGTGTCTAACTGTGCACCCTGAGATCTAGTATGCTATGGCATACAATGTGCATCATAAGAGCTCTCCTACTCTACCACACCAAGTGTATCATCATGCTCCACGTGAGTTAACTGCACGACATCAACACCAAGATCAAAATGATGATCAAACTCTAACTGAGTATCATCGCAATGCTCTACATGAGCATCCACATCATGCTCTAAAGCATCCAACTGATCATCCAAAGTGTGCTCCATAAGAGCATCTGTGTGATCAATAAAATCATGCTCTATGTAAGCATCATGAGCATTCAAAACATGCTCTACATGTGTATCCATTTGAGCATTTGAATCCTGCCATACATGTGCATCATGAATGTCAATAGACCTATGTGTAGGTAGAAAAAATGAAACATGACGAGTCTCACATCACACATAAGGCTTAACTCCCATTGAGACAAGGTTGTCTCTCATATGAAGTACCTGTACTGGATACATGTGCCCAATCCTAGCACCTTTGACAAGCATAAGTTGTCCCAATTGCAATTGAAAATGATGCTCACCAAGGAATGCATAACATTTGCTCTCCTGTAACTAGCTAACTGAAATCAAGCTCATAGGGAATGAAGGCACATAATGTACATGTCTGAGTATAAGTGATGCTTCACTAGGTAGCATAAGGCATACATCTCTTGCACCCTTAATGTCATATGTCATACCATCAACAAGTGCACACATCCATGACTCTCACCTGAGAATCGACAAAACCACTCATGATGTGGAGTAATATGAAAAGTGGCTAATGCATCAAGCAACCAAGCCATACGTCTACTCTCCAATAGACAAGAGGAATCTTGAGATGAACCATAGGAGAAAGTGATATCATCATCACTAGCATAATCAACTGCCATAGACTCTCCTAAAACCACTACCTGATCCGCCTGAAGCAACATCATCGAATATGGCCCTCATGACCATAGTGCCAACATCGAAGCTGTCGATGTGGTCTACGTCTCACATGAGTCAATGGACTTGCATACATATCATGTAGTCTCTACCATAGTGCACTACTCATCTCCTCATACATAACAAACTCACATATAGAATGCACAAGCTATAGCTGAATAGTGGAGATGAACAATGCATCCATATCCATCCATACATGGTCATGCATGTCACAAGGCCTCTGTGCATCTCTATGCACATACATGTGTAACCCTACATGAACCAATGTGTGCCACATCTGAGCTTTCCATCTGAGAAAGTCAATGTCATTGAATCGAGAAGACACCATGATGGCAATCCAAGAGACTAGCAATGTAATAAGAGACTAAAAATAATACTCTATCCTCAATAGGATCACTCTTGCCTATCCATATGCCTAAGTCACATCTTAAATATCTCGTTGGAGAAGAAACCATGTGAATAACATATCACATAACCATGCATCTAGCATGCACATAAAACCATGAGCACAAGCATGCTCACCAAGTCTCCAAACTAACCAAGTAGATGTGAAAGAATCCTAGAAAAAATTTGACAGAGTATCCCTTGTAAACTGAGTAATCAATCAAGATAACCAATATCATAAGAACAATGAGTAATCTATCACCACCTATCACTGATCCAACCAAAGATAATGGCAAATACATATGCCCAAAAATTGATGGCAATACACACCAATACAATGGCGATACACCTCCCACTCAAGAATGAATCTTGCAATATGGTCCAACCTGTCACAAATACCTATGACCAAGTCCAAGTGAATATAGATAAGCAATGATCCAAAGCTAGCACACAAGCCAAGATCCACTAGAGCTCTCTTCTGGCATAAAAGCTGACAAAATTTTGGCATCATCTCCTTTGTAAAATGAACTCTGAACCAAGTAAACCATGTGGGAATCACCATCAACAATATCAAATCAATGAACATATGCTAATAGAATAGCCAGTGAAGGTGAAAAATAAGTGTGCAACTGAGGCTCCAATCTGGATCACGTACTTGCAAAGAAAACCAAGATACAAGTACCAACTAAGATCCAAACTCAACTCTCATAAATGTATGAACTAGCAAGTAAATCCATAACCAAGTGGCATAAGCAAGATATAGACCACAATGCTACTATACATCCATGTAGCTCAAGCGTAAGCACCACCTCCTTTACTTGTCAATCCGCGGAGACGTGAGGACCGGTATGAAGACCACGAGCAAGTGAAGGCACAAGTGCGTGAGTGAAAGCACACAAACATGCACACACATACACACACACGCGCACAAAGTAAGATCAAAGAGAGGAACAATGGAAAGCTTAGATTGCAAAAGAGTTCTCTTACAAAAGTTCTATTCTCTAACAAGCTAACCCCAAAAATGAGCTCTCTAGCTCTTTTTATAGTTTTTTGACTAGTTTTGGCCCTGTCCAGACCTAGTGTCCGGCCTAGTTAAAAATTAGGTTCCATGGCTTATTTGAGGACTCAAACGAAGTCTAAAAATTATGAAAATTGGTACGATGGTACTTCTAATACTCCTCAAGCTTGAGGACTCCTCGGCTTGAACAAAATGGAGTTACTAAAAATAGATAATGGTATTTACAATGGTTTTTAGTGATGAAAATCACTATTTTTGTAGGGGATTCTTCTGAAAATTTGACATACACTTCTTGGAGCTCCCTACTTGCTCCCTTTCCTCGTGTGTCCACCTTTTGATGTGCTTCCATGCTTTGTCCTTGACTTTGAGCTTCAACACCCCCCCCCTCTCGAGTCTGTCGTCCCTGACAGACCCTTGTTGGAAGGGCTGTTCTGTGTAGTGCTTTGAGAGGTGGTGTCCATCCGTTGTATGAGCTAGTTCCTTGGATTCCAGCAAGAATGTGTCGTTGTGAGCTTCCAAAACTGCAAGCTGCTCAAAAGAGGTTGTCAAGAGTGATTTGGAGCAACTACTGGCTTCAATTTGCTTCCGAGATATGGATGTTGTTCCCATGATATCCGCTAGCTCTTTTAAAGATGATGTTGAGAGCAGTCATGCCAACTACTCATAACCCATAATGAATGATGGGTAAGTGTGTTCGTGCCTGGGTTGAAAAAAGTATGTGCCTTGTGCACGGCCTTGTAATGTAGCCCTACGCATGCTTACTTGGAAAATGCATTGGAAGAAGTATGGTGCAAAAATTGCGGGTTTTGAGCTAAGTGCTCAAGGGTATGCTGACGAAGAGGTTTCCTAAACTACCAAGGTTATGGTGTTTCCAGAGTAAAGATACTTACCATGGAGAAGGTTGATGGATGTTTGTCTCTTCGTGTTGTACACTCGGCCTTTGGGATGGAACCTTGTTGATGAATGTCCATGTGGATTGTCCACTGATGAGATCTTTTGAGTGGTGGATCCCCTCTCCTCTTTTCAAAGCAACATTTGTCACTAACAATGTGCATTTCTGAGCTTGGGCTCATGCACGTTCACTTCCCTATATTGACACTCAGAGGAATATTGGACACGTGCCGGTTTCTAAGAGATTACCATGCTGATTGACATAGACCATTCACCAGTGCTACTGTTCCATACTGGTTCAGTGTTCCATACTGGTTCAAGAAATACTGAGAATTGAATTGCTTTATATTCCTTGGCAAGCAACATCGGGTAACTACACCAAGCTGAGTTTCACATATTCTCTTTAGCTCGCCATATGCAGGAGTCTTCTCCTCCAGAACTACCTTGTGCAGATATCTCCTTGGATGCTCTGGTACATGAAGTAGTTAAACATCACTCAAGTTGCAGACCTTCAAGCTCTTCATTCCTATCATGGTAAGAGAAAATCATAGTTGTAGATGCCATGTTCATGCCAAGTGCTTGTCATCTACCAGATAAGGCAGCAATAATCTCACTGCTGGCCGAGACACACTTCTATCCAAATTGATAAATGCCTAGTAATCAACAGTTCCACCTTCAACTAAGCATGACTCATTCATGTTTCATAAGCCAAACCTGGGAACAAACTCTCTCCCACTTCTTTTTTTTTTTTTTTTTTTTTTTGAGGAAAAGGATATCACCAAACAAGAACACAAAAGTTAGTATCAATAGAAATGTTTGACATATGTCACTGTGCTCTTGTGCATGGGATTCTCAAGTGTGTCTATGCACGGCCGTGTAATGTGGCCCTATATTAATGCATACTTTGGAAATGCATGACCTGAATGGTGCAAAAGACAGGGTTGTGCAAGGAGCACATGGTTGTCGCTCGTTCGAGGCTTTCGATGTTATTTGCGGAGGTTGATGCCGACCTTGGTGGAGGTATCCATTGAGTCTCGAACTGATGTAATCCTCCTTATTGGAGTCCATTTTAGAACAGTATTTGGCACTGTAGAGATCACTTCAGGCGCCTTCCTCTTCGGATGCGTTCTGAACTGTGGTATCCAGTGTGGTTGGCGCTTTGGTTCGATGGAGGCTGCTTGTACTTTTGGCTTCCAAACCCATATCCTTTTTGCACGTCTTCCTACTATTCTTGAAGAGCTGATTTGATCTTCTTTCGGTCTCTGTACGTGGTTCTTACCCTCTTCTCTTTTTGGCTTCTTGGTTGAGACCTTTCGCATGTGGGAGAACATAGGTTGTTGTGGATGTAAGAGCTTCTTAGGTACCCACATTTGTAATTGCCCTTGTTGAGCTGCAGCTAACTTCTTAGGCACCCAAACTTGTTGGATACCTTATGATTGAGCTTGTCCGAGCTGCTTTCTTCGTCTTCTGACTTGGTTGGCTTGCCTGGATGGGATTTGTGGGGGCAAGGCTGGTGGTTGCTCTCCTTTGCGTACCCAGATCTGCTTCATGCCCGGAACCGCTTTTTTATCGAATGGTGTCTTTCTATTTGATGTAGCAGTTGTCGTGAACGGTTGTGTTTGCTTGTGTGGTGGGCTCACTACTGTGGCTACTTGATTCTTTGGAGAAGAAGAAAGATCCACCCGCCTTCGAACCTGGTCTTCCACGATTGACTCCTTCTGCATCATAGAGCTTTTGACACATACAACATCTTCTTTCATATGATTAGTCTTGGAAGAACTAAGAGAGTGTGTGGTGCCATGATTTAGGAGCATGCAGTTCTCTAATTCTATTGTAATGCATTGTTCATGTACCCAAACTTGAAGAATTTGGCTTTTTAGGTTTAAGTTAACTGCATGGTCATAGATCCAATCTTGACCCAGGACAAGTGGTTCTGTAAGGTTCTCATCTTGACATACTAGCGCTTTGACTTTCATTGGAACATCGTGAAGGTAGATGGGAAGTTCCACCTCGCCCAAACAAGGGGTTTCCACACCTCCCAATCCTATGAGATAAGCTTCTATGGGATTGATGTTCAACCCCAAGTCTTGGCAGTAGGAAAGTCTAACTGCACTACTTGCTGCACCTGAGTCAATCAATGCTTTCACCGTCCTTGCACCCTTCCCTTGTCCTATCTCTATGGTCACAAAGGGTCTTCGGTCAATGACTTGAGAAGTCGCTATGCCTGACTTTTGACACATATCCATGTGATATTTTGGGGCTTTTGAGTTGACTTCTAGGCCTAATCGCCTTAACTTATTTCGCCTAATACGCTCTCTGGCCTCTACCTGTGCTTCTTCTCTCACTCTTAACTCTTCATCTTCTCGCTTCTTAGCAGTGTTGAGTCTCATTAGCATATCCTCAGTAAGAGGTTCTTGATATAGCTTGACTCTACAGCCACTAATATAGTTTGGCAAGATATCTCCTTCTAGAGTGGCCAACTGAACTGCACCACTAGTGGAAATTCTATTAATGATCATGGGTCCGTATCCTCTTTTTTCCAACTTACGGGCATGTTGTTTTAGTGTGTATACCAACACTAGATCTCCCTCTTTCAATCCCTTATCCTTGATGTGTGCATCAAAGTATGCCTTTTGCCTCTTCTTTGCAGCATAGATGCCTGCTGCCGCTCGTAGACTCGTCTCACCCAAGCGTTCGAGATCAAAGATCCTAGAGGACAATTCATGCCCATTCCACTCATACTCTTGTGCTACTTTTAAGGCAGGGATTAAGAAATCTAATGGTAGCACAGCGTTCTGTCCGAAGACCATCTGAAATGGGGTGGCGTTGAGTACCGTTTTGTAGGCAACTCGATAAGCCCAAACAGCATGATGAAGTTGTTTGTCCCAATCAGAGCGTTTATTATTTACCAGTTTTGTCAATACGTTACAGAGGATCTTATTGGTACTCTCGGCTTGTCCGTTGGCTTGTGGGTGATAGGGGGCAGATTTCTTATGTATCACCAAGAATTCTTGGAGAAGATTTTCAATGACTTCATTCAAGAAGTGTGTGCCTCTATCGCTCACCAACTCTATTGGTAGTCCATATCTCGTGAACACATTCTCGAATAAGAACTTAGCAGTAGTCTGAGCATCATTCTTTGTTGTGGCTTTGACTTCTACCCACTTTGTAAGGTAATCTGTGGCTACAATGATGTACTCTGCGTGGGAGTTTCTAGCTGGGGGGTTAATAGGACCTATGAAGTCTATGCCCCACTTCGAAAATGCACGTCCTCCCATCATTGGCCTCAAGGGCATCTCGTCTTTTCTAACTGGATATTGTGCACGTTGGCATGTGTCACATTTCTTCACATAGGTATGTGCATCCATATGAAGAGTGGGCCACCAAAGTCCTGAGAATAGAATGGTCTTGATCACTCGGTCAGGACCAAAATGTCCACCTGCAACACCGCTGTGTGCAGTTTCTAAGACTTTCAAATAATCTGATTCGTGAACGCACAGTCTTAAGTAACCATCTTTTCCTCTTCGGTATAGGTTGTCTCCTACTAGGGCATAGCCTTGAGCCTCTTGCTCCATGCTTCTTCTTCTTGCTAGACTAGCCTCTTTGGGTAATCTTCCCGATCTCATAAACTCTACCAATGGAGCACTCCAATCTGGAATTAATGACACTTGATAAAGGGTCGCATGCTCCATTGGGGGTCTCTCTCTGCACCTTGGACAATTCTTAATCCACTCATGTATTTCTTTGTCCATGCTAGGCCAATACACTCCTAAACGCTTTAGATTCTGCAATGTTCGTTGTTTAGAATAGTGATTTCCTAGCATTCCTTCATGGGCTTGTTGCAACCAACTACTATGTTCATCATCCTCCACACAACAAGCTAATACACCCTCAGTATCTTGTTTATACATGCTTCCTGCTAATATGTGATATTTTTGTGATTTTACAATTTCTTCTTGTGATGTTTTCACATTCTTATTCGCAGGGCCAAAGGTTAGGACTGGTACCAACTTATTTGCCCATTTAGGAACCACTTCTAAATTGAACAGATAAGCATCGGGTAATTCGTCAGACACTCCTTGCGGTGACTCTCCTGAAGTGATGCGAGAAAGGTGATCTGCCCGAAGGTGGGTTCTCCCTTTCCTGACAACAACTTCAAAGTCATATTCCATTAGTAAGAGGAACCATCATACTAAGCATCCAGTATTGCAAGGTTTATTGACCAAATATAACAAAGCTTGATGATCAGTGAAAAACTTGAACTTGTTGGCCAATAAATAGTGTCTAAACTTCTTCACAGCATATACCATGCCTAAGCCCTCTCGCTCAGTTGTGGTATAGTTCCGTTCAGCTGTAGTGAGCTGTCTACTAGCATATGCGATGGGCAAATCTAAGTTTCCTTCACTTGTGGGTTGTGCAAGCACACATCCTATGGCATGATTGGATGCATCCACATGGACATGGAAGGGTTTATTCCAATCAGGAGTGGTCAGTATTGGTGCTGTGCACAAACGTTTCTTCAGTTCATTGAAAGAATTCTCGCATTCATCGTTCCACTCAAAATTAGACAACAAGGCATAAAGGGGTCTAGCTATGATTGCGTACATGTGGATAAACCTGCGGTAATATCCACAATGGCCCATAAAGGCTTGTACCTCTTTAACATTCCTTGGCCTTGGTAGCTCTGCTATGGCTCGTACCTTATCTTCATCTGTTGAGATTCCATTCTTAGAAACAATATGACCTAAGATTTTACCTTGACGCACCATAAACACACACTTTTCTGGGTTTAGACACACTCGATATTCTCTACACTTGTTGAAGATTTGTCTGAGCTCAGGGATGTGAACCCTTCTTTCTTGGGAATGAGCACATAAATCATCCACATACACTTCTAAGCTCTTTCGCAAGAACTCTTTGAAGACATGACACATGAGCCTTTGGAATGTTGCAGGTGCATTGGTGAGCCCAAATGGCATCACACGAAATGCAAAGATTCCCCACTCTGTAGCAAAAGCTGTTTTGTGTTGATCTTCTGGGGCAATGGCTACTTGATTGTAACCTAAAAATCCATCAAGGAAGCTATAAACTTCCTTGCCTACAACACGCTCCAATAGGTGTTCTGTGATTGGAAGTGGATAACTATCTCTAATCGTAGCGGCATTAACTTTATTAAGGTTAATACACACTCGCAACTTCCCGTTCTTCTTGGGTACCACAACAATGGGGGACACCCATTCGGTATGCTCAATCTCATAGATGAATCCAGCTTCAATTAACCTATCAATTTCTTCTTTTATTTTGGCTGCATAGGTATCATTATATGTGTAGGGCTTCTGTTTGGTGGGCTTAGCATCAGCAGTCATGGGGATAGTATGAGAGCAAATTCTTGGATCTACCCCTTTCAAGTCTCTATAGTGCCATGCAAACACATCCCTATATTCCCTTAATAGAGCTATGAGCTCCATTTCTTCTCTTGCACTTAGGTCATCTCCTATATATGTGCATCTCTCTTCGTTCTCTTCAATGGTCACTACAATCTTCTTGGTCTTTTCTTTATTATCATATGATTCTCCTATGATGGCCTCTCTCTTAGGCATTCGTACCAAAATTTTGCGGTCGTCAACTTCATATTTCTTGAAGTTTTTTGGTACTTCGAACAATGATTCCTCCTTTTCTTGTTTCACTGCTTTTCTTTTCTTTTTCTTTTGACTACTCTCACTTCCATCTTTTGAGTTGACTGTTTTAATACTTGTGAGAGGTTCTTCTTCTTTCTGGGTGAACACTCCTATATCTTCTAGATAGTGCTGCTCTGAGTTAAAGCAACTATCCATCACAATAGACTCCAGATCATCGTCATTCTCTTCTTCTTCTATGACATCACTAGGGTCACATTCTTCTAGCAAGGGTTGACACATGAACACTGAGATATCATAACCCTCCTCATCACAATGAGGTGTCCACTGTTCCTCATTGATAGCAATGTCCATGGTGGCTAAGATTTCTGGCCAGCCATAAGGCTCAAACTCCTCATCTGGAAAGATCATCGGTGTGTAGGCTGGGTCTCTAACTGGTCTATCTCCTAACGAAGTTCCTTCTTCTCTTGCCTTTAAACGTTTTTCCTCTTCCTTTGCGACCTTGCACATCCACAAATGAGTATCTTCATGCAGCCATGATGGATCAGGTGAACTTTCAGAATGCACAGAGATGGAATCTTCTTTCGCTTTGTGGATAGAATTCCACTGTAGGGGTGGTACATCTCTGAAGGTGTAATCCTTCAAATTGACCTTGGTGGTGACCCCTAAGTGCTGTAAGTACAAGGAGTTAGTTCCCCAATCCTGTACTATTTGCAATTGTCGTAGGAAGGGTCTTCCTAGGATCATCTCATAGACATTATTTTTCTCAAAGTCACATATAGCAAATGTGTGCTCAAACTCTACACCACAAGTGGTTAGAGTGATCCCTTCTAGCAATCCTAGAGGTTTTTCAAAATGACCATCAGCCATTTGAAGCTTCATTCTAGTTGGTCTTAATGTGGGCTTGCCCCATTGCTTCCACAAGGAGGTGGTCGCAATAGCAACACCAGCACCTGAATCTATGATTGCTTTGGTTGTGTAACCTTGGTAGGTGATTGGAAGATAAGTATTACCTTCTTCACCCTCACACATGTCCCCTATTTTGTCTAGAGGTATCTCTGGTACCCTTTGCTTGGAGCCTGCTTTTGGCATGTTGGAATCAAGTTCTGGAACCTGATCCTTCACATGATTCCAAAGCTCAGGTTTTGCTTTGAGCAGCTCTTCTACAGTGAGATGACATTGAAGCTTAGTGTTCTTCACGACATCCGTGTTCCTTGGAACCACTGAGTCTTCATTTCTTACTAGTATCGTGGGAGCTCTAATCTGGAGAGATTCAGATTCCCATGGGCCTGGAAATTGAGGCAGTTCTTCTAAGGTATTAGATTCAAAATCTAACCTTTCGTCTTCTTGTTGTTCTGCTTCATCTCCGTAAATAGATGGAATGTCTTGGGGAAATTGATCATGAAGATCATCAATCTCAGGAATAGGAGGGGAATTACCCTTCTCCTTGGCCCATTTATCTTCCTATATTTCCCGCAAGAACTCTTGAGAGTACTGTTGAATTGAAGGAGGTATTCCAGCATCTGTGGAATTAGGAACATAAGCTCCCATTGGTGGTGAGCTTCCTCTTTCAATAACTGGTTGAGCCTGAGGAGGTAAAGAAACTTGTGGTTTGTTTACCAACTGCTCTAATCTTTCTAGTAGGCCCTGGAAATGCAAATCTGATTTGATAGAGTTTGTCTGATTGAACTTTTGACTAGTCTCAAGTATGGCTTGAGCTTGTTCTACCATTTTCATGCACATTTTCATCCGTTCAATCTCTAAATCTGCTCTAGGGTAACTCTTGTCTAGGTTTGCAGCTGTAGGCCCTTCTTGAAGTCGAGCCTGGTAGGCCTTGAACATCATGTCCAAGCCTTCTGGGGTTGGATCTGCAAGAACAGACCCTGGTTGTGGTCTATTTACAATGGCTGGTGGGGTGGGATGAGGTGGAGTGGATGGAGTTTCGGTATGCGAGGGGCTTTGAGATGCAATGTCTTCTATTTTTGTTTTCGCTTCTTTTAAGCTTTCTTCTAGTTCCGAGAACTTTTTATTCCACTTGCGATTGGCCTTCTCTCTGGTATCCTTCCATGTTCTTGTTTTCCTCTTACTAGGCTCTCCCGATTCACTCGACTCTGATTGTTCTTCTGGTTTATCCTGTTTTAAGGCTTGTGCTCTAGTGACAACTTGTATAGGAGCCACATTGCTACTACTTGAACTTGAATCTGCCACTAAGCCTACTACATTAATGGGTGTAATCTTGGGTGCACTGGAGGGGTTTCTTGAACAATCTCTGGGGAGATGGTCTTTACCACAATCAGGACAAAAAGCCTGTATTGTGATAGCCTGTCCTTGACTCGGAGATGATGGGTGGGGACAGTCACGAATGAAATGGTCACCATGACATCTGAAACAAGATCCTCTAGGGGCTTGTGGTCTCATTTGTCTCAACTGGGGCCTAGGGTTAGGATTTGTGTACATGACATTGGAGTATTCTGGCTCCCAATTTTGCTCCATAGATGGTACCTCATATTGATACGAGTAAATCTCACTATGTTCAGGTGACTCTGTGTAATACGCATGTGGACTACCTTCATGAGAGTAGTCTGAACTATGAGCATGAAAATCATTATCTGGTATCAATGGGGTTAGGGGCACCAATGCTCTATTTGGATTTTCCTCTCCCACAGCATATTTGACTGGAATCACGTTGGCTGGAGCTGGTGGTTGGTTTCCCAAGACAGGTTGTGGCCTATATGGTACCTGATATTGCTGTTGTGGTCTATAATATGGCTGTTGGTATTGGTTCTGATACCTACCTTGTGGGTAAGGTTGCTGATAATTCTGTCTAACAGCCTGCCTATTGTAGGGACAATCTTGAGCCGTGTGGTTTGTGTATTTTCTCTCAATAGTGCAATATGGAGCATTCCTTTCTCTAATGTTTTGGTTTTGCATTGGGCATACATTAGCCATGTGGTCACCTCCGCAAGTATAACACCGATTCACTGGAGTGACTCTCTGTGTTTGTTTATTTTGGACTCCCAACTTCTTGGCAACTTGCTCAGCTATCTCCTCTATTTTCGTGGAGATTTTTGAAGTATGACTAGTAGAACTATCTGAATCCTTATAGAGTTTGGATAATCCTAACTCCTCACCCAAGTTATCTTCTATGTCGATGCACGTCCGCACGCACTCTTCTATGGATCTAGGCTCTTTCAAGTACACATATGATCTTAATTTTGTGCTCAGTAAGCCATCTAAGAACAAAGCCACTTGTTTAGCTGGAGTGGGTAACTCTAGAGCAGGGCATCTTTCTAGATACTGTCTGAAACTTCTACCTGCTAGTCGCACTGTTTCTTGGGGAGTCTGCTTGAAGCTGTGGATCAAGGATGATGTGTTATGCCTGATACCACTCTTGGAAAATTCTACAATGAATTCGTCTAGCAGTTGACCTATATCGTGATAGCTGCTTCTACTCAATGGTTGAAACCAAGCTAAGGCAGTGCCCTTAAGGGTCAAACCAAATGCCTCATACTGGGTGAACCAGTCCTCAATTTGTTCGGCTCTCAGCACTTGTTTGTACTCGGCCACATGATCATAAGGATCCCCTGTCCCATCGAAATAGTTCTTCATTGCCTTGATCACTTGAATGGGTCTAAGGGTTCTTGGGTACTCTCGGGGTCTAGGCAATGGAAAATCCTGTTCATCTCTTTGTTGCCTATGTGCTTGATGTCTCTCTCTTTCAGGTCTTTCATTTTCAAATCCTGACCTATTCCTGCCCATAGTGTGTGCAAAATTTACCTCAGGTCTCTCTCTAGTTCTTTCTCTCTGGGCTTCATGAGCGAGGGATGATCCTACTCCTTGGAGGCCATGGGAAACATTGGATCTTGGTGGGGGGAAAATCAATTCATTCTTCCAAGTATATGCATGTCTATCATGTTCTGTTACCAAGAAAATTTTCTCTGATGTGTTATCCAGGTAGACAACTTTGCCTGGTATCTCAGGATCTTTGAATTCATAGATGATAACTATGCCCAATTGACTAGGTTGATCTGGCTTGAATCTCCAAAAGGCTTCCTCTGTTTCTCTATTCAAAAATAGTTCTATGTTTTTGTTGTCTTGAGGGATCCAGTCTGGAGTGATCACTCGGGTCAAAACTGACTTACCTCTAGGAGTCTGGGGTCCTTGTCCTACGTTTCCTTGTTCTAGGTCTCCTATTTCATTCTCAGGAATGACATTTCCAAACTCATCAGTCCTATCTGGTAGGTTGGTGACCACATACATGGTTCCTTCCTTATCAATGTATGAACCCTCTTCGAACTTGACCACCGGGTGTTCAAGTCCGAAGGATTGATCTGGATTTTTGAGTTGGACCACTGATCGCCTCAGACCATCCTCATAGATGCGAGCACCTAATTGGTTGGTCCGAATATATTCCAACTGTGTCTTATAGGGACCTTCTGGTGTTTGTAGATGGGCAGTCCCTGAGCCACCTGCAAGTTTTCCCATACTAAAAGACATTTCTGAATCACTTGTGTCTGAACTTAGTAAAAGATGACCACTTAGTTGTTGTGCCCAAGACTTGGATGTATGGTTGACACTAGCCTCAGAAGATCTAATGCTTTGTTTATCCTTGCCTAAGTGTCTACCAGATCTCAGGTTCATAAGCTTTAGTCAAGAGTCCAAATTTTCCCCTTGGTATGGTTCAAAATTCTTTGGAGTCCCCTTGGTTCCCTAGTCCCACTTGAGGGTCAACTTCAAATTATCCTATCTCAAAATCAACGCGTTATTCTTGAAAAAAACAGTTGAGGTCGTGTAGGATTCGAAACGAGCTTTCCAACAAGCTATAGAGCTCAAAAAATGGACTTTGGATGAAAAAGTTATGCCAATTCAGGCTCCTGGGGGTCAAAACAGGCAAACAGGACCTTCTGAAAAAATCGCGATTTTGTACCTTGAGAATCGTGTTCACAAAATCGTGTTTTCACAAAATCGTGTTTTGAAAATCACGATTTTGAGTAGAAAATCGTGTTTTGAAAATCGCGATTTTGAGTAGAAAATCGTGTTTTGAAAATCGCGATTTTGATCACAAAATCGTGTTTCTGAAAATCGCGATGTTGATCACAAAATCGTGTTTCTGAAAATCGTGTTTTTTGACATGAAAACTGCGATGTTGAGCACAAAATCGTGTTTATGAAAATCGCGATTTTGAGCACAGAATCGTGTTTTAGAGAATCGTATTTTTGATATGAAAATCGCAATTTTGAGCACAGAATCGTGTTTTGCAAAATCGCGATTTTGACTCAGAGAATCGTGATTCACAAAATCGTGTTTTTTGCTGAAAATCGTGATTTGTGAGAATCGCGATTTTGAGCCCACTGAAAATCGTATTTTCTCAAAATCGTGTTTTTGACAAGAAAATCGCGATGTTGAGCACAAAATCGTGTTTTTTGAAAATTGCGATTTTGACTCAGAGAATCGTGATTTACAAAATCGTGTTTTTTCACAAAATCATGTTTTCTCAGAATCGTGTTTTTGGCATGAAAATCGCGATGTTGAGCACAAAATCGTGTTTTTAGAAAATCGCGATTTTGAGCAAAAAATCGTGATTACACAGAATCGCCTTTTTTTTCACAAAATCGTATTTTTTACTGAAAATCGTGATTTTTTGAGAATCGCGATTTTGAGTAGGGAATCGTGTTTTCTCAAAATCGTGTCTTTTGACTGAAAATCGTGATTTGTGAGAATCGCGATTTTGAGCACAATCGCACAGAATCGTATTTATGAAAATCGCGATTTTGAGCACAGAATCATGTTTTAGAGAATCGTGTTTTTTGCTGAAAATCGTGATTTTTTCAGCCAACTTTTAGGCGGGAAAACAGAAAATCATGATTTTTCAAAAAATTTTGAATTTTCACAGAATCGCGATTTTCATCACAGAATCGCGTTTTTTGGCGGGAAATTCAAATTTCTGAGCGCCGGCTATGGCGAGCTCCGTATGAGCAGAAAATCATGAAAAAAAACACAGCGCTTGCTCTCCCTTGCTTCTCCTAACTCCTTCCCACACAATAATGCATGAAAAATGGTATGAAGATGGTGAAAATGCACTAAAAAACAAGAATTTTCTATGAAGAAGAAGGTGGAAGAAGGTGGAGATGGTGATGATGATGAAGATGAAGAGGAAAAAAACAGAAAATGAACTGAAATGACAGTTTTTTTTTTACCTTCACTACAAGGAATATGGGCGTGTAGCGACGGTTAACGCGACAGAATTTCGTCGCTGTAAAATTGCAACTTGCGTCGGAAATACCGTCGAGCGCGGACCGTCGATTATACGACGCTTTATGCGATGGTATTTGCGACGGTATATGCCTAACGTCGCATAAACGACGCTTGTTAAAGGCGTCGCTTAAGCGACGCTCTTTAGCGTCGCATAAGCGACGCTTTTTAGCGTCGCATAAGCGACGGTTTATAAGCGACGGTCTATTGCATCGCTTATACAACGACGCGTTGCATCGCTTATGCGACGATCTGTTGACGGACAAAAATTAAAACGTTGGAGGCTCTGCAATCGGCATTTTCACGCATCCGATCGAAGAGCTCTCCAACGTTCGCAATTGCGCTGCGCTTACGAGCTGAAGCAAGTATATGCAGAATTGTTGTTTTGCTTAAGCTCTCTGTTATTGTCTCCCTCTGTCTTTGTTTCTCTCTTTCTACATCTTTGTCTCTTTGAATTTTCTCTCTCTCTCTCTAGATCTCTCTCTAGATCTCACTCTCTCTCTCTAGATATCTCTCTCTCTCTAGATCTCTCTGTCTCTCTCTAGATCTCTCTCTCTCTCTCTAGATCTCTCTCTCTCTCTCTCTCTCTCTCTCTCTCTCTCTCTCTCTCTCTCTCTCTCTCTCTCTCTCTCTCTCTCTCTCTCTCTCTCTTCTCTCTTTCTCTTCTCTCTTTTTATTGCAGGTTATTCAAGAAGCTAACCAAGCAAAAACTATGGATCACAATTGTAAGTACAATTTCTATTATTTGTAGATCATTTGAATTGTGTTATTTTCATTACATACCATACTCACACTTATTGATATGCACTCATACACTTATACATGACGAAGAAGCACACACACATGCATATACCTACATATACACATATACATGCACATACACACACATACACATAGAGTTATACATATACACACACATACACAAGAACATGCACATATTGATACATACATATACACTTATACATGCACATGCATATACATACATATACGCACACATACACATGCACATATACACATATACATGCACATACACACACATACACATAGAGTTATACATATACATGCATATACATATACACACATACACATGCACATGCACATACTCATACACACATATGCACTTATACATGCACATGCACATACATACATATACACACACATACACATGCACATACATACATATACACACACATACACATGCACATACATACATATACACACACATATATACACTTAGGTACACACATATGAATGAATTATATAATTAAAGTATTAAAACACATGCTTAATATAAACAATAATAAAAATCAATAGAACAAAACTCTTCATTACTTAATACCATACACACAATTCAAAACATGACTGAAATGAAAAATATATAGATAAATATATGTATATATCAATGTAAATACATAATCCAATGTCATAATCAACGTCTAAAATCCTAATCATCGTCATCATGACCATCATCATCATCAGCAATATCATGATCAGATGGATCTTCCTCATCCTCATCCTCATGATCACCCTGTGACGATCGAGATCGTCCCTCCTGTGTCTGTCTCTCCACCTCATCCATATTTGTCTCCCCATAATACTCCTGTATTACATATAACAAACATAAATCAATAAAATAATTAAAACATTCATAACAACAAAATAATTATATAAAATTTAAAAATACTCACAAAGGCATCAGGATGATCTTGTATATACTCGCTCAAACGCCGATATCCAAAATGTGTAGCATACTCGATCTCGTGTTTCGTAGGATATCGGCCATAATCCTTTCGCTGCAATGAAACAAATAAAAAACATTAGTTGCTTGCATTTTAACTAAAATAAAAAATATACTCACAATAACACATATACTTACAAACGTAGCTACAAAACCATTATGGCCCATTTGGCCTAAGTGCGATGTGTGGCCCGACTCCACTCTCTTCCTTGCAGCAGCCTATTTATTCAAGGAAAAAAATACATAAATTAAATTAAAAAATTACTAAAATATCTAAAAATTATAAATATAAACTATTAATTTGTGTACCTTCTGCTGAGGAAATGACTCCTGAAGACGTAGCTGTCTACGAAAAAACTGCCACGACTCAGGTGGTATGTTAGCTCGCCTCTTATTTTTTTCGACCATACAATATCTCCTGTTAATTTAATCTCAAACAGAAAAAAAAGTCAGAATACATACACATTTATACACACATATACACATACACATACACATACACATACCCACATACACATATACATGCAAACATATACGCATGCATATATGTATATATATACACATATACATATAAACACACATATACATATCCACATATATACGTACACACACATGCATGCATATATACATTCATACAAAATACATGCATTTATCCCACAATAATATGTGTTGTGTATATGTGAATATGTGTGTATGTATAAATGTGTATATGTGAATATGTGTGTATGTGTAAATATGTATATGTGAATTTTTTATTTATGTAGATAATCAAATTATTAATATCAAATACCATTATTTGTAGATTCTGATCAATCAGATGGAACTCCACCACCGTCTCCTCATCGTGCAACGACTTTATACTGTAAGTATATGAAATATTTAATTTTAACTATATTTGATGGATACATAACTTATATATTTTTTTTATGTTTCTTATGATGTGCAGATTCTGATCAATCAGAGGGTACTCCACCACCTCCTACCCATGCAACGACTTCACATGTGTCCTCCGATAGGAATTATGATGAATTTTACTATCAAGAGCATATTATATGTTGGTGTAACTCTTGTTATGGCACGTATCGAAGACCACGATTGGAATGTATTGAACATGAGGCAGAGTATGGTACTTTTGAGCATGCACCATCACCTAGTCAACGTGATAATGCTTGGGTATGTATTTTCTATATATATTAATGTCATTTTTTTATTTAAAAACCATGTATAAAATCAAATTATTATTGATATACAGGAATACTTGCTCGATGATGATGATGATAATGATTTTTCTCATAATGTTAATATACCTCGTACACGTCATGGACTTGCTGTTCATCAATTACAAGCAGAGGTTTCTAGAAATCCTCTACCTCCTGGTTTAGAGAATGAAACGGCTGGAGATTATCCATTGCCAGCTCGTGATCGTTCTTTAGTACAAACATATGATAGAAGAAGATATGGAGGATGGAATAGAGGACCACTTCCTTTAGATGGAGAGGTTTTCAACTTTTGGGGTAATCGCTATATGATTGCTCCATCCACTATTACTAATGTTGGTCGTGGTCTCTTTATTGTAGAGGATTTGTATGTGCCTCCGAACTCTGAAGTCACTCTTATGTCATTTTGTGGTCCTATATATGGATGGGGAGATTGGCATCGACTTTCACGTTATGTTCAAAGCATGAGTACTTATGGAATATGCTTGAACGCAGCATCTCTTACTAGTAGAAGGATTTTACATGCAGAAAATGAAAGATTATATATTGATGGAAGACCTTACACACATGGAAATATAGCAGGTTTAATAAATAGTAGTCGAGGGTTACATAATAGTTCAAGGACTAATTGCACATTTGAGGAGCGTGAAAATAGTCATGAATCACCATACATGAGTAGAGATGTATCAAGATACATAGTTGTCAATGCTATTACTACATTACATGCTGGTGATGAACTATTAGTGAATTATGGATGGCGTAGACCTCCAAGAGCACCTTTTAGCTAGAGAGAATAAAAATTTTCTATCCATATTTAATAAGTTATATACTTAATTTTATATTTGAAGTTTAATTTTTATTCATTTATGGAATACTAATGAGTTTTGTTTATATGTGTAGATTCCAACGTATGATGTTGATGATATTCGTCCACAACATTCACAATTACCAATAAGACCTCATTTATCAGAAGCTTCCATGAGGAGGCTACGCAAAACTAATCCTGTGCAATATGCAAAGTTGAAAGATCTATATTCAAAAGATGATAAAGTACAAGATTTGTGTGACAATGATGAAGATGATGGCATGGCAGATTTTATTGAGGATTGGTATCAAAATGACAGTGAGAGCATGGATATTTCTAAAAATGAGAAATATCTTCGAGAGGAATGTCTAAAGCATGTATATGAAGGAAGTCGTTTGACACGACTAAGTGCAAGCTTACTTATTCTCAACCTTCAAAATCGTTTTGGATGGAGTAATGTATCTGTTTCGACACTATTAAGGTATAATTTTCAATTTTCTATCTACTTATATATATGCGCATCTTTTAAAACTATTAATGCATCTTTCAAAATATTCGTAAAAAATTTGATTGTTTGGATGGCAGGATACGATTGTTTGTTTTGGAGGATATGAAGTATGTACCTTCATTGAATGATTTGTCGATTCACGCATATGTTCAGTTTGAAAGTGTGAGAAGCGGATTTATAATTTGTATTCAAAGAATTTGGCACTGTTTATAGGCCATACAATGGTGACCTGGATGCATCGCATGCACAGAGGTTACTCAAGATAGAGCAATCTGATTATAATGGACTAGTGCCAGCAAGATTTCTAGGGTATGCAGTAAACCTCTTGCATGTCAATGATGAGGCGCATTTGAACTTTAGGATACAAAGTGGAAATCATGGTGGCTTGAGAGGATCACACATATACATGCAAGAGGTTTACTGCATACCCCAGGAATCCTGCTAGTACTAGTCCCTTATAATCAGGTTGCTCTATCTTGAGTAACCTTTGTGCATGCGATTCATCCAGGTCACCATCGTATGGCCTATAAACAGTGCCAAATTCTTTGAATAGCAATTATAAACTCTCTTCTCGCACTTTCAAACTGAACATATGATAGAATCGACAAATCATTCAATGAAAGTATATACTTCATATCCTCCAAAACAAACAATCATATCCTGCCATCCAAAACAATCAAATTTTGTGGAAATATTTTGAAAGATGCACATAAGCATACACATATATAAAATTATATGCATATATATATATGTATATTTATTTATTTACTTTCTTTAATATATCATTTTTTTGATAAACTTACAGGTTATTATCTGAAAAGTTTTTACCAAGTCAAAATATTCTTCCTACCTCACATGATGAAATGAAGAAGATAATCAACAATCTTGGTATGGATTATCAATGTATACATGCATGTCCTAACGATTGTATTTTATATAGAGGTGAATATGCAGACTCTTTGACATGTCCCAAATGTCAATCTCCTCGATATAAGGGTGAAGAAGGTAAAATCCCGAATAAGGTATTGAGACATTTTCCATTGGCTCCACGGATTAGAGATATGTTTCAAAGCCCCGAATTATCAAAGCTTTTGACTTGGGGACATGATCACAAAAGTACTGATGGAATAATCAGAATTCCTCATGATAGTGTTGCTTTTCAGCATATTGATTCTACATGGCCTGAATTTGCACAAAATTCACAGAATCTAAAGTTAGGAGTTGCATTAGATGGGGTTAATCCATTCTCCATGAAATCCAGTAAATGGTCAACATGGCCAGTGGTAGTCATAAACTATAATCTTCCGCCATATCTTAGCATTAAAAAGGAACATTTAATGCTTTCACTTTTAATCCCAGGCAAAAGACAAGTTAAAGATATGAATGTATATCTTGCTCCTCTCATTGACGATCTTCAAGAGTTATGGAGAGGTATTAATGTCATTGATATATCAAAAAGCATCAATGAAAGACATATTACGATTCGTGGTATTGTGGCTTGGACTATTCACGATTTTCCTGGATATGGCGTTTGTTCAGGTATTGATGTAATTTTTTTATTCAATATGCATGTAAATAAATATGATTTAATCTAATTATATTTTTATCATTTTCCATGATGCAGGAATATCTACTAAGGGTTATAAAGCTTGTCCATATTGTGGTGATTGGTTGAGATCAATCTATAGTAAGAATCTCAACAAAAATATTTATCTTCGACATCGACGATTCTTGCCTGATGATCATCCATTAATATCTAAAAGAGAAGCGATACATTTTAATGGAAAGCTTGAAACAGGTCAGTGTCCAAAACCTATGACGCCTATGGATTGGTATAAAAAATGGACAGATGGACCTCTAATAGATCCAGAAGCAGAAATCTTCAGTGATGATTCAGATAATGAGTATGTGAACAAAGGTAAAGGGAAATTGGCACTCGCAGAGAACATATCAATATGGTATTCTTTGGAGTATTGGAAAGAGTTAAAAGTATGTCATCTTCTTGATCCTATGCATATATTCAAAAATATTGGTTATTCACTATGGCAGCATCTTCTTGGACTAAAAGATACCACAACATCAAGGAATGATTTGAAAGATCAAAAATCCAAACCAAAGTTATGGCCAGTTTTTGATAGACATCGACAAGAAACGACTTATGCATCTGCTCCTTGGGTACTTACGACAAAAGAGATACAGACTATCAACAATAGAATTCAATTGATCAAGACTCCTACAGGATATGGAGCATCGTTTCAAAACATGTTTACTATGGATGATAAGAGCTTATCTGGATTAAAGACCCATGACTGGCATAACTTTTTGAAACATATTTTACCTTTGGTTATCGATGGATGTACAACGAAAGGAGTACGAGATGTCATCTATCGTCTTGGATCACTTATAAGGTAATTATGATACTTTTATATTTAATATGTTTGAATATTGGATATCTTTTATTTTTTAATTAACTTCTTTACAATTGTTTTTATGATTTGTATAGGTGGATTACATCCAAAGAGATCGATAAAAATTCGATCCCACAAAAAAAACGTGAATGCAAAGAGCTACTATGTTTGATGGAAAAAGAACTTCCTACTTCATTTTTTGATATTCAAGTTCATTTACTAGTCCATCTTGTAGATGAGATAGAGATTGCCGGTGTTGTCAACACTCGATGGATGTTTTGGGTCGAGCGATTTATGGGAATACTAAAAGGTTATGTGCGACAAAGAGCAAAACCAGAAGGATCCATGGCAAAGGGTTGGATGCTTGAAGAGTGCATGTATTACGTTAGTGAGTACCTTGAAAGAGTTCATGAAGAAGCTCCACGTGCATGGACCAACGAGTCTTCTTCAAAAATAACCGATGAGGTATTATCAAGTAAGGGGGTTCCATTCTTATTTACATTTCAAGAAAAAAATGATGTTTCTACTTTTGTAGCATATAATAGCGAATGCATGCAAGCATTCGTTAGCGAGTACGAGGAACTTCAAAGTCTCCAAAGTAAAAGGCGAAAAAACAAAAGATCTAGACGTAATCTCGATAATAATGAGATTACAGATATACCTTCTTTCACGGATTGGCTATATAGTCGTTTGCAACGCGCCAACGCAAATAATGAAGAAATCTCAGATGAGCAAAGAGAGTTAATGATAGGTTGTGAACAAAAGGTAATTTTATTAAAATATATATTTTATTTTTTTCATATATGTATGTTAGTTTCTATTTACTAATTCAATTTATTTTGCAAGCTCGAATGTTCACTAATATGTGGGCTTTTGGACAGCATATTAGAATCAAATCCATTGATTCTTTACGTAAAACAGAGGATTCTAGTATTGTTGCTTGTTTCAAGCAACTATCACGTGCTAGCTCAAAAGACACGAACCTTATAGATAGCGAACTTGGTTACGTAGGAACTATTGTTGGTATCTACGAAATTTCATTTCGTACATTCAAACAGGTAGAAAAAAGTTTATATATTTTTTTTAGAGTTAGTTTTTTTTTAAGCACCTAATAATGGGACGTTTTTGTTGTTATATATTGTGACAGGTCATTTTGAAGGTTGACTGGTATCGAGCGGAGTATAAAGGTAGTAATTCTACAATAAGAAAGGAGTTATCTGGGTTTTGGGCAATTGATTCTTCCAAGGTAATGCGATCTACTAAAGAACCATATATTCTTCCTAGGCATATTGAACAAGCATTTTTTTATAAAAACCCAGATGCTCATCCTTGGTGGCAAGTCATTCATGTGCAACCTAGAGGTAGGTCATTGTTTGAACAGTTTATTGTTAGAGAGATTGAAGAAAGTCCTCTTGATGATTCAGCATCAGATACTGATACATCAACATCTGGAATAGAAATTAGACTCATTATACGTGATAATGATACTAATCTTTTTGATGAAGAGGATAATTCTCTACATGCTGATTCTACTGATGAGGAAGAGGAATTACCAGAAATAGATATTAATCCACCAATAGATGATGTGATTCATGAGAACATAGATTTAACAATAGAAGAAATAAATGAAATCAATAAGGATAATGAAGATGAGACTATATTGATGTCTTACCAAAATGATGGCAATAATGAAAACATATGAGCAGATTAGATAGTAACTTGAAGCTTCTGAATGGATATATATAATAGGTTTTTTTTATTAACTTGAATAACGATGAATCTTACTAGAGAGATGAAATCATGTTCTTCTAAGTTAGAACATGAAGCTCGGGGGTATGCCTAATTATTTTATATATAGCTTTATCTTCGAGGAGTAAATTTTTATCATGTATGTATGCATATGTGTGTGTATTCATGTGTATTATATGTATACATATATTAGTATGCATATATATGTATTTCATGTATATGTATGTGTTTGCATGTGTGTGATATATGTATACATGTATTCATGTACGTAATATATGCAAGTGTTTATAATTGTGTACATGTATATATGTATATGTGTCTATGTGTAAATATGTACATGTAAATATGTATGCATGTATATATATGTTTATGTGTGCATGTAGGCATGTACATGTATGTGTAAATATGTACATGTAAATATGTTAGTATGTATATATATATATTTATGTGTGCATTTAGGCATGTATGTGTGAAGCATAATATATCTACTCCATTTTATATTTATGTATCCTATCTACATGATGTGTATATATCTTTACATATATTATGAATCATGATCCTCGTTGATTCGAGTAGCTATATATAGAGGCATAAGGTTGGGAGGAGAGACATCTCTCTAGTAGGACGTCGGAGGTGTATATATACTTCAAACATATGGCTAAAAGGTTTTATATGTATATGTATATACATTTTTATTTTAGATTTTTTTATATGTATATATATATATATATATATATATATATATATATATATATATATATATATATATATATATATATATATATATATATATACATACATACATACATACATACATACATACATACATACATACATATATACACACACACATACATACATACATGGATTATATTATATTACATACATAGCAGTAAATATATACTACATACATACGTGTAATGTAATACACACATTTTTATGTATATATACACATAGTATATACATATTACATTTATACACAACACATAGATGTATACATACATGATACACATGCATACATACATACTACAAAAATAGAAACATGTATATTAGATACATATATAAGTTAATATACATGCCTTTCAGTAAACATAGAGTAATAGATTTTAGGAATGACATCATACATACATAGATGCATATATAGATACATACATACGTACATACATACATAGCTCTCTCTCTCTCTCTCTCTCTCTCTCTCTCTCTCTCTCTCTCTCTCTCTCTCTCTCTCTCTCTCTCTCTCTCTCTCTCTCTCTCTCTCTCTCTCTCTCTCTCTCTCTCTCTCTCTCTCTCTCTCTCTCTCACTCTCATATACATACATACCGTGCATTGTCGCGACGATGAGCCATAAGTGTCCGCATCTCTTTTAAACACCACTTAAGGGACCATCCTGTCCCAAACTCTGTCTCAAGTGAACTAAGCACGTACTTTTTATCCCTCTCATCATGCTCACTACAAAAATAAAAAACATAATGTAAATAAAACATAAGATATACATTTCAATTTATATGTAAAACTTTTACTTACTTCCATGGTAAGTGGATAAAGCGCAGGTAAGAGTCGCATAGTGCCCGCATTCTTCTCTTGAACTCCAATCCATTCCCTATGTACACAATGTTCCCCTCCGGCTCTATGTCGCACTCTAGTCCTAAGGTGCCTATGCATGTCCTCATAGGCAACTCTGCTCTGCTATCACGTGCTGGAGGTGGTATAGGTGTCCTAAAAATAGATAGATAGAAATAAATAAAAATATGTGCTATAATATCATTAAAAAAAATTATGAAAAAAAACATACCTATGAGCAGATAGCTCTCTTCCTGCATGTGGATCCGCAGAAGAGCCCTCGTCTGATCGCGTAAGCATCTGGATCGTATAATCCAGCTCCTCATCGGACATGTCTGCGTAGTCCCGCATTATGGCCCCTAGAGTATCTGACGGAACTCTTGCTCTCATAAGACTTTTTATGAGAGTGAGTTTCGCCTTTCTCTCTTTACTGGGATCCATAATACCTAACATATAAAACAAAATGGTTAGAAATCAATATATATATACGTGTATGTGTGTGTATGCATGTGTATGTGTGTGCATGCATGTGTATGTGTGTGTATGCATCTGTGTGTATGTGTGTAGGTATATGTGTGTGTTGTCTATGTGTATGTGTGTGTGTCTATGAGTGTGTATGTGTTTATGTATATGTATGTATCTACGTGTGTGTATGTATCTATGTGTGTATGTGTATGAATGTATGTATGCATGTGTGTGTATGCATATGTATGTGTGTGTATGCATCATTATGTGTGTCTATGTATGCATTTGTACGTGTGTATGCATCATTGCATGTGCATGTGTCTATGTGTGTATGTGTGTGTATATGTGTGTGTGTGTCTATGTGTATGTGTGTGTGTTTATGAGTGTGTATGTGTTTATATGTATGTATGTATCTATGTGTGTCTATGTGTCTAAGTGTGTATGTGTATGCATGTATGTATGCATATGTATGTGTATGCATATGTATGTGTGTGTATGCATTATTATGTGTGTCTATGTATGCATGTGTATGTGTGTATGCATCATTACGTGTGTATGTATCTATGTGTGTATGTGTGTGTGTATATGTGTTTGTATGTGTGTATGCATGTGTGTGTATGCATGTGTATGTGTATATGTGTAAGCATGTGCATTATGTATGCATATAAGTATGTATGTATGCATATGCATATGCATTATGTATGCATATGCATATGTATGCATATGCATATGCATATGTATGCATATGCATATGCATATGTATGCATATGCATATGCATTATGTATGCATATGCATATGCATTATGTATGCATATGCATTATGTATGCATATGCATTATGTATGCATATGCATATGCATTATGTATGCATATGCATATGCATTATGTATGCATATGCATATGCATTATGTATGCATATGCATATGCATTATGTATGCATATGCATATGCATGTGTATGCATATGCATATGCATGTGTATGCATATGCATGTGTATGCATATGCATGTAAGTATGTATGTATGCATATGTGTGTGTATGCATATGCATGTAAGTATGTATGTATGCATATGCATATGCAATATGTATGCATGTATGTATATGTGTGTGAATGTGTGTGAATGTGTGTGTGAATGTGTGTGTGAATGTGTGTGTACATGTGTCTGTATGTGTGTATGCATGTGTATGTGTGTGTATGCATCATTATGTGTGTATGTGTGTGTACATGTGTCTGTATGTGTGTATGCATGTGTATGTGTTTGTATGCATCATTATGTGTGTATGTGTGTGTATGTGTGTGTGTCTATGTGTATGTGTGTATGTGTGTGTGTCTATGTGTATGTGTGTATGCATGTGTATGTGTGTATGTGTCTATGTGTGCATGTGTGTGTATATACTATATGTGTGTGTGTCTATGTGTATGTGTGTGTACCTATGAGTGTGTATGTGTTTATGTGTGTATGTGTCTATGTGTGTGTATGTGTTTATGTGTGTATGTGTATGCATGTATGTGTATGTGTGTGTATGTCTCTCTATGTGTGTGTGTATGCATATGTGTGTGTGTATATGTGTGTCTATGTGTGTATGCATGTGTATGTGTGTGGATGCATCATTATGTGTGTATGTGTCTGTGAGTGTATATGTGTGTGTATGTGTGTGAGCGTCTATGTGTGTGTATGTGTGTGCGCGTCTATGTGTATGTGTGTCTGTGTGTGTATGTGTGTGTATCTATGAGTATGTATGTGTTCATGTGTGTGTATGTGTCTATGTGTGTATGTATCTGTGTGTGTGTATGTATCTATGCATGTGCATTATGTATGCATGTAAGTATGTATGTACATTATATGCATATGCATATGCATTATGTATGCAAATGTATGCATGTATGTGTTTATGTGTGTATGTCTCTCTATGTGTGTGTATGCATATATGTGTGTGTATGTGTGTGTATATGTGTCTGTATGTGTGTATGCATGTGTATGTGTGTGTATGCATGTGTATGTGTGTATGTGTCTATGTGTGCATGTGTGTGTATATACTATATGTGTGTGTGTCTATGTGTATGTGTGTGTACCTATGAGTGTGTATGTGTTTATGTGTGTATGTGTCTATGTGTGTGTATGTGTTTATGTGTGTATGTGTATGCATGTATGTGTATGTGTGTGTATGTCTCTCTATGTGTGTGTGTATGCATATGTGTGTGTGTGTATATGTGTGTCTATGTGTGTATGCATGTGTATGTGTGTGGATGCATCATTATGTGTGTATGTGTCTGTGAGTGTATATGTGTGTGTATGTGTGTGAGCGTCTATGTGTGTGTATGTGTGTGCGCGTCTTGTGTATGTGTGTCTATGTGTGTATTTGTGTGTATGTGTGTGTGTGTCTGCGTATGTGTGTGTGTGTCTATGCGTGTATATGTGTGTGTGTGAGTGTGTGTGTGCGCATACCTTGTGTATGTCTCGCTTCTCTCTCTCCCTCTCGCGCGCTGTATGTCTCTCTCTCTCTCTCGGTCTGTATTCTTCCTCGCGTTCAAGGCCCGGCACAAATGTGTCGGGAGAATTGAATTTTTTTTTTTACATTCCAGAGCGTCGCATATGCGACGCTCTGCAGTTTGCCATCGTCGTTAAGTGCGTCGCTAACCTGCGACGCTACTAGCGACGCTTCTGGTTTATCGTCGCTTATGCGACGCTATCGTCGCTTATGCGACGATGCTCGGCCAAAAAAAAAAATCCGAAATTTTTACCGTCGCTTATGCGACGGTTTCGTCGCATAAGCGACGGTTTTCGTTTTTTTCCCGATTCGGGGGCGTCGCTACGCCCCCCTTTTTCTTGTAGTGCTTCCAACGTCGCAAATCTACGATGTTACCATCACAACGCTCGTCCTCGAAGCTCTCTCCCCGGCAACGTCGCCAAAATTTGGTGTAGCTCAAGCGTAAGCACCACCTCCTTTACTTGTCAATCCGCGGAGACGTGAGGACCGGTATGAAGACCACGAGCAAGTGAAGGCACAAGTGCGTGAGTGAAAGCACACAAACATGCACACACATACACACACACGCGCACAAAGTAAGATCAAAGAGAGGAACAATGGAAAGCTTAGATTGCAAAAGAGTTCTCTTACAAAAGTTCTATTCTCTAACAAGCTAACCCCAAATATGAGCTCTCTAGCTCTTTTTATAGTTTTTTGACTAGTTTTGGCCCTGTCCAGACCTAGTGTCCGGCCTAGTTAAAAATTAGGTTCCAGGGCTTATTTGAGGACTCAAACGAAGTCTAAAAATTATGAAAATTGGTACGATGGTACTTCTAATACTCCTCAAGCTTGAGGACTCCTCGGCTTGAACAAAATGGAGTTACTAAAAATAGATAATGGTATTTACAATGGTTTTTAGTGATGAAAAACACTATTTTTGTAGGGGATTCTTCTGAAAATTTGACATACACTTCTTGGAGCTCCCTACTTGCTCCCTTTCCTCGTGTGTCCACCTTTTGATGTGCTTCCATGCTTTGTCCTTGACTTTGAGCTTCAACAATCCATGATCAAACTCATGATGACATAAACCTCAAAAAGGCTATACCACAATGTCATCTCACATACCAGACACGTGAAAAGATCATGCTCTTCTCTCGTATGGAGGAGCTACCACAGTGATCATACATGTACAATGCCGTCAAGCTCCAAAGGTAAGAAATTTCACACCAAAAAATCTCTCTCGTAGAAATTTCAAACTAAAGTGAACTCCAAAAGCAACTAGGGTTCTTTTGGTGAAAATATGATGCTCTATGTTTTGTTGTTTTAGAGGTGATAAACTCTAAATCTGAACTTTTACTCTTCAAAAAACTTCAAGAACTCTTTCTTAGCTACGTAACAAGATAAAGAAGACCTCAATCGGACATGCGTAGCTCAAGATATACACAAAACAAGCATCTGTTGTTGATTTCATCTTCACCTACAATAATGTTGCTCTATATTTTACAATTTTGGCAACCGAACACTCAGACTCTACATTTGGATCCTTCTACAAATTGTATAACCTATTCCAGGCTATGCACAGAAAGTTTAATCGTCTCATTCTGATTTGTAAAACTCAAGTTATAGCCAAAACACTAACCTCTTGTCCAAGTGATTGTAGATTTGTCTTCTACATTAGTCTATGTTTTTTGAAATTCTGGCAGTTTAGAACTCCGAACTAGGTTTTACACCCATCTAGGAAGTTATGGCTATCTATTTAGCTATGCATAGAGCTTTAAAATGCATCAATCCAAGCTTCATAGCTCAAGTTATGGCGGAAATACTTAACAGATATTGAAAGGTGCTGACTTGCGCATTCACCTCTTATTATCTAAGCTTCCATTGAAGCTTCTGTTGACATATTCAAGTAGTGATGTGTGTGAACACTCTAGGACCACCGGGGCACTTTTTTCCCTCTTTAGGAGGTTTTTTTCGCCCGGCTTGTATATATGCCCATTGCCCTAATGGGTTACTTATCTTTGTACATTCTCTAGTAATACATTCAGTATTGTGTGTTGTGCTCCAAGCTTCTTCTTCTTCCTTGTGTTGTTCGTGTGCTTTTGCAGACATCTATCTCCAACAATTGGTATCGGAGCAGGTCGTCGCTTCATCTAGGGTGCCGTTGACACTCCTCTGTTTGTAGTCTCAAAATCGCACGAATTTTGGTGAGCATACTCAGCGTGTTTTCTAGGTCAAAACTGCTTCGCTTTGTGGTGTTGAAATCACAATTTGAGGTCGTTTCGGCCTCCAAACGCACTATCGTAGTGCTTCTATAAGCTATTTTGTCTTTTTGTGCCAAAGGTATATACCAATTCCTGTTTGACAGTATAAGCATCTCGAAGTCTGCTACAGGTCTAGCAAAGTTTATCTAGGCAGTGCTGTTCAACTTTTTGAGATACAGTCAATTTTCTGCATCAAGGTATTTTAGTCACCGGCCATGGCTGAAAGGAGTGATGTATTACGTATGTTGGTGATTGAGGATAAGTTGGATGGTACCAACTACCCGTTATGGGCTTATATGATGCGACATGTGTTGGTTGCAAAAGGACTGTGGAACATTGTGCAGGGTGTCGAAAAACATCCTATCTCACCTGCAACTGTTACAACTGCAGGTACTGAAGCTAATGGAGAAGGTGTCGAAGATAGTGATATTCTGCATATTCTTGTTCGTGCTGTGGTTTCTGCTGCACCTATTGTAGAGCAGATTCGCTAGGATGGTAGAGATGCCCAGGCACATGCATTGATTATTCCTCACATTCGCTCCTACAGAACAGCTAAGGATGCTTGGGATACACTTACCACATTGTACCAAACTAGGAATGAGGCTAGTGTTGCTTACCTCTGAAAACAGTTGGAGAGTGAGCACATGAATGAAGGTGATTCTATGGACAGTTTCCTAACGAAGATCAAAGACTTGAAGGAACAGTTGATTTCTGTTGATGAGGTTATACCAGATAGCTCACTTGTGCAGACCGTTCTAAATGGTCTTCCTGATTCATATCAGAGTTTTGCTTCTACTCTTCGATTGATGATGAAAGGCAATCCAAATGCCTTATCATTTGAGTAGTTAGTCTCTGTTCTGTTGCAAGAAGATCAGTCCAGGCAGAACAGGTCCATTATGCGAGTTGTAGATCAAGTCAAAAGGGCAAAGGAAAATGGAGCTCTTCAACTAGTAAGCAGAAATCTGCTAATTCTGCATATTCGAAGAAGGAAGATAAAGATGAGAAGAAATCAGAAAAGCAGAAATTGTTTTGTAAGTATTGTAAAGGGAATGATCATATCATAAAGAACTGTCCAAAACTAGCTACTAAAGAGGCAAAGAAGAAAGAGGCTGGAATGGTTGTTGTAGAGACCTTTACACCAAAAACAGAGTCTGCTAATCTTGTGCAGGAAGAAGAATGGGCATTTACTACTGTCTGTAGTTTTGACCCATCTTCTCATGAGTAGTGCATGTCTGCAGTAGACTCACACATTTGGTATTTTGACACTGGGGTGACCAAACATATTACATCGTAGCATAGTTTCTTCTCTTCACTCGAGCCTACCCCTACAGGGAATACTGTTACATGCGCCAACAACTCCTCTTATCCTGTTATGGGAGTTGGTAAGATCATTTTGACTACTGCTGATGGTAGTTCTTTCACTTTTTCAGATGCTTTATTTGTGCCAGGGATCAAAAAGAACTTGTTATCAGTTTCTGCATTAGCCAAGATTGGCTTGGTTGTGAAATTTGTTGATGACAGGTGTACAGTTCATGATCTGTCAAATGGAGATGTGATTATTGCATCTGGCATTTTATGTCGTGGGCTGTATAAGATCATAGACTATGAAAGATCTGTAAATGATTTGTCATGTGCAGTAAACGATTCTCAGGCTATGTCAGATGCAAAGCTTTGGCATGCAGGCTTTGGTCATCTGAATTTTGCTAGTTTGCTACGCCTGCAGAAATCTGAAATGGTGTCGTCTTTGCCCAAACTTGAGGCACCTGGAAAACATGTTTGTGAAGTCTGTATTTTGGGCAAAATGCAGCGTTCGTCCTTTCCAAAAGATGGTTCAGTTCGGGCTACTCAGAAATTGCAGCTTGTACATAGTGATGTATGTGGTCCTATGCAGACACCTTCTTTTGGGAATTATCTTTACTTCGTGACTTTCATCGATGATTTTTCCAGGCATGCATGGGTATATCCATTGAAGGCAAAGTCGGAAGTGTTCGTGTGCTTCAAACAATTTTTGGTTTTGGGTGAAAATCTAACAGCATGTAAAATGGGCACCCCCGTTCTGATCAAGGGGGGGAATATATGTCTTCTGATTTTAATGCATTTTTGGCTGAACGTGGGATAAAACACCAATGTACAACACCGTATACACCTCAATAGAATGGAGTTGTTGAACCAAAGAACAGGTCACTCATGGAGATGGCGAGATGTATGGTCAAGAGTGAGGCTTTACCACATAGTTTCTAGCTTGAGGCTGTCATGTGTGCAGCATAAGTACTAAACAGGTGTCCCACTAAAGCGTTGCAGTCTATCACTCCATATGAGGCTTGGCATGATCGCAAGCCATTTGTTGATCATCTGTGTGTTTTTGGTTGTTTGGCATATGCATTAGTGCCTGAACAACATCACAGAAAATTGGATGATAAAGCATTAAAATGTATTTTTTTTGGGTACAGTTCTAAAAGTAAAGGCTATCGTTTGTATCATCCACAGACTAAACACATTCTGGTTAGCTGTGATGTTGTTTTTGTGGAAGATGCTATTCAGCCATTGCTCTCATGTACTAAAGGGACATCTATTAGCTCCAAAGACATGTATGATACTTTGCTGCCTCTTTTTACAGGTGGACAGTCTAGTGTTGGTCCTAATGAGGCAACTTCTCAGCCTTTGCAAGTTTCATGTGATGATGCAGATAACTCCATTTCGGATGCAGATGTACATGATTCACTTATTGATGAAAGAGCTAATATTGAGCAAGCAAGAACTATGCCAAAATGGCTAGTGCAGACCTTGCGTGATAGCAAATTAGATGCACCTTTGTCATATCGTACTCGTTTAGGCTCTCATAGTGCCCTTTTGCATCAGATTGCTATGATATGGCTGCATCTAGTCTCTGTGATGAGAATGAGCCTCTTTCATAATTCAAAAAATTGGATGGCTGCTATGCAATCTGAATATGATGCTATAATGAAAAATGGTACTTGGTCTTTATGTGACTTGCCTCCTAGCAAGAAGGCCATTGGCACTAAGTGGGTATACAAGTTGAAGCGTAAACGTGATGGTAGAGTTGATAGGTATAAGGCTAGGCTTGTTGCAAAGGGTTATGCACAGGAAAGAGGCATTGATTTTGATGAGACCTTTGCACCTACATGCCTTATGACTATTGTTCCGAGCATCTGTGCACTTGCAGCTCATCATGGTTGGAACGTACATCAGTTGGACATTAAAACTGCCTTTCTGAATGGTGACTTGCATGAAGAAGTGTATGTTTTTTTAGCCTCATGGCTTTGTACAGAAAGGGCATGAAAATCAGGTGTGCAGGTTAAAGAAGGCATTATATGGTTTAAAGCAAGCACCACGTGCTTGGTATGAGAAGATACATGCCTATCTGATTGCACATGGTTTTGAGAACAATCCAACTGAAAGCACCTTATATGTTAAGCGTGCTAATGATGTGCTTCTGATCATTGTTGTCTATGTTGACGACATGCTGCTCATTGGTCCTATTGAGAAGCATATTGCTGATTTTAAGGCTGATTTGCATGCCTCATTTGAGATGTCTGATTTGCGGCATTTGCATCACTATTTGGGCATTCAGTTTATGCAAGTTGATGGTGGAATGGCTTTGTGTCAAATGAAATATATTGACACATTATTGCAGCATTTTGGCCTTGAAGATTGTAAGCCTATTGCCACTCCTATGGAGACAGGTTTATGATTGAGTCTTCATGATGCTAGAGATGCATTTGATGTTGTTCGCTATCAGCAGGCTGTTGGATGCTTGATTTACTTATGCATTACTCGGCAAGATATTCAGTTTGCTATCTCACAGATGAGCAGGTTTATGCATTGCCCAGGAGTCAAGCATTGGCAGGCGGTTAAGCGTATCTTTTGCTACTTGAGTGGTACTCGGCTACTTGGGTTGTTTTATCCCAAGGTGGGATCACTACCGCCAGATTTGCATGCTTTTTCTGACTCTGATTGGGCTGGTTGTTATGAAAGTCGTGTATCCACTAGTGGTTTTTGCTTCATGCTTGGTAGCTCATGTATATCTTGGTTGAGCAAGAATCAGCCTACTATGGCCACTTCCAGTTGTGAGGCTGAGTATAGGGAAGCTTTCACAGCGACTGTTGAGTGTGTGTGGCTCAGACGCCTTATGGCTGATTTGGGTGTTGGTCAGTCTTCTGCCACCACCATCTTCACTGACAGTCAAAGCGCATTGGTAGTTGCGAGGAACCCTATGTTCCATGCTCGCACTAAGCACATTGAGGTGCATTATCATTATGTCAGGGAGAGGTTCTCTACTAGGGAGATCAGCTTGGCATATGTGCCCACGCAAGAGAACATTGCAGACCTTTTCACGAAGGCTCTACCTAGGGAGAAGTTTGAAGCTTTTCACAAAGCTTTGGGCTTACTTCCTCTTGTGGAGTGATTTCCACATAGCTTGGCACTTCCTTATACATGAGTGCCAACTACTTGTTCACCCCATCACTCCCAGGGGGGATTTGTTGATATATTCAGGTAGTGATGTGTGTGAACACTCTAGGACTTTCGGGGCACTTTTTTCCCTCTTTAGGAGGTTTTTTTCCCTCGGCTTGTATATACGCCTATTGCCCTAATGGGCTACTTACCTTTGTACATTCTCTAGTAATACATTCAGTATTGTGTGTTGTGCTCCAAGCTTCTTCTTCTTCCTTGTGATGTTCGTGTGCTTCCGCAGACGTCTATCTCCAACAACTTCTTGCACACAAACTTTTAGCAAGCTCTGATACCAATGAAGTGATTTGGCATGCAGAACAAGAGGAGCAAGGAAGCGATGGAGGGAGAAAGAGGAGGGAGGAGAGAGGAGAGATGCACATGTATGCATGGGAGCCTCAAAACCCACAATATGATCTCTCTTGAGGCAATGCTCTATATATAATGTATATATATGAATATGGGGGCAAGGTCACATGACCCTTACATCCCCAACATCGCCCATGATATCACATGGCCATGTGCCAAACATCGGGTGCAATTGCTTCTGGAATAATTGACCGATGTCCCTTTGTGACCATAGAGGTAGGACAAGGAAAGAGTGTAAGGACTATGAGAGCCTTGATTGACTCAGGTGCAACACCTAGTACAGTTAGATTCCCATACTGCCAAGATCTACGATTGAACATCAATTCCATAGAGGCCTATCTCATAGGATTGGGAGGTGTGGAAACCCCTTGTCTAGGCAAGGTGGAACTTCCCATCTACCTTCAAGGTGTCCCTACGACATTCAAAATGCTAGTGTGTCACGATGAGGATCTTACCAAGCCACTAGTCTTGGGTCAAGATTGGATCGATGACCATGCAATCAACTTAAACCTAAGAAGTCAACTTCTACAAGTTTGGGTACATGAACAATGCATTACATTAGAATTAGAGAATTGCACGATCACAAATCCAGGTATCACAAATTCTCTTAGTTCTTCCAAGGCTAATCTTCAAGAAGAAGATGTTGTGTGTGGCAACAGCTCTACGATGCAAAAGGACTCAATCATGGAAGAACAAGCTCAAAGGCAAGCATACCTCTCGTCTTTTCCAAAGACTAATGCAAGCACATCAATTCAACCACAGAGGCAAGTGGAACAGTACAAGACAATTGGAATAGTACAAGACAATTGCTATATCAAATGGACAAACAAAATTCAAGAAGAAAGTATTTCTGGGCATGAAGCGGATTTGGGTACGAAAGGGAGAGCAATCAATCACACCATTTTAGTCAAACACATCACCAAAGAAGCAATGGAGAAAGCCAAGGCAACAAGTAGAAGAACAACAAAGATCTCTATCTCAAAGAGTATTCCCAATTTGGGTACCAAAGCAGTTGATGAAGGCCAACCGCAATAATGTACAAATTTGGGTGCCAAAGGAATTAGTTGCAGCTCAACAAGGGTGATTACACGTGGGTTTCTTACATACACAGAACCCTAGACTCTCACTCATGAGGAAAGTTGCAAATAAAGAAGCCAAGGAGAGGCAAGAGTCGGAACCAAGCACAGAGATCAAAAGCAGGTGAACTCATCTCTTCAGCAATAGTAAGAAGAAAATCATCAAGGGTATGGGTTTCGAAGACAAACACACCAGTAACCCTCATAGAATGAAAGAGCCAACGACAAGGGATAAAAATTTAAGAAACCATCCAACAATGAGGAGGCCAAAGGTGATCTTTATGCAACAGAACATTGTTCTAAAATGGATCCTATAAGGAGGAACGATCAGCTTTGGCGATTATGATTCATTTTCAGATCTAGTGGATATCTCCAACCAAAGAGTGCATCAACATCTACAAGTAACATTGGAAGCCTCAACGTGCGAAAACCATGTGCCTTTGGCATAAACCCATCTTTTGCACCATTCAGGTCATGCATTTCCAAAGTATGCATTAATATAGGATCACATTACAAGGCCATGCATAGACACAATTGAGAATCACAGGCGCATGAGACACATTTGATATATGTAAACTATTTCTTTGATACTAACCTCTTTCTTCTTGTTATGTGACACTATGAAAAAAGAAAAAGAGAAGAGATCAAAAGAAGAAAAGAAAAGAAAAGAAGAAAGAAAAAGAAAAACAAGAGCAGGGATAGGACCATGCACTCAAAGAATCTCATCAGTGAATCATCAACAAGGACATCCATCAACAACAAAAGACAAACCAATGGTCAATCACCATGATGGGAGTACAACATGAAGGGATGAATATGAATTGACCTTTCACCATGGTAAAAATCCACTAATTTGGCAACACTATAACAATGATAAATTAGGAAGCCTCTTCCTCAGCATACCCTTGAGCGCTTAGCTCAAGTCCCAATTTTTTGCACCATAGTTCTTACCATGCATTCCCCAAGTAAGCATGCATAGGGCCACATTACAAGGCCATGCACAAGGCACATATTTTCTTCAACCCATGCACTTACACACTTACCCATCATTCATTATGGGACATGATTACTTGGCATTTTAACTATGAAACCCATAGTTGAAAGATCTAGAGGACATCAAGGTTACAACATCAATACCTATGAAGTAGTTCATAGCCAACAGCTGCTCAACATCAACATGGACAACCTCTTTTGGGCAACTAGCCATTCTTAGAAGCTCACAAATACGTGGTCATGCTGGAATACAAAGAAGAAGTACATACACAGGGACTCAACCTTGTAGAGGCTAGTAGCAACATAATGATGAATATGACAAGACCCCGCTATATTTGGAAGACAAACTGCTCTCAAAGTCCTACATGGAACACCCACTCCGACAAAGTTCTATCAGGGGTGATAGACTCGAGAGAGGGGGGGAGTGTTGGCACTCAAGGTCAAGCACAAGGTGTGGGAACGCATCAAAGAAGTGGACACACAGGAAGAAGGAGCATGTAGGGAGCTCCAAGAAGCACATGTCAAATTTTCAGAAGAAATCCCTATAAAAATAGTAATTTGTACCACTAAAAACCATTGTAAATAACATTTCATAATTTTCCAACTCCATTTTGTTCAAGCCAAGGAGTCCTCAAGCTTGACAAGTATTAGAAGTATTTACCTATCAATTTTCATAATTTTTTTATTCTTTTTTAGCCCCCAAATAGGTCACGAGGAATGAGATAGACCAATACATAAGGAAAAAACTAATGTCTGCAAATGAGTGAGCTATCAAGAACCAAATGTGCCATAACTCTCAATAGATAAATCTAATGAAGCTCAATGAAGTGTCCCTAACATTATCGGCATGACCACTATACATGTCAGAGAAATGAAAAAGTGATACGTGTTATCCTGGATCATCACATGTTGAGCTTGATATCTCAACACTCTCCCTCAAGCTCAATGTCATGTCCTCTAATCCAAGCATCTTCCGAAACTTCTTCAGTTTCTCTCATCCAAGTGTTGTAGTGAAAATATCAGCAACCTGCTCATCTGTTCTCACATAAACAAGATCAATATCACCTACTAATACCTTGTCTCTGATGAAGTGATAATGTACCTCTATATGCTTTGTTCTAGCATGAAAAAAGGGTTCCATGCTAACTCTATACTGCTAAGATTATCACAATAGATGGTGATCGGCTTTTGCACTTCCACACCTAAATCTACAAGTAGCATTTGCAGCCATGATGCCTCACATGCTGCCATTGCATCACCTCTATACTAAGCCTCTGCACTCGACAAAGCAACAGTGGGTTGCTTCTTGTTGCTCCATGTAATAGTTGCACTCCCAAGTGAGAATAGAAAGCCACTAGTAGATCTTCTATCTGGAATGCTACCAACCCAATCTGCATTGATGTATCCATGGACCTACAAATCTACACCAGCTTCATAAAACAATGCATAATCCAAAGTAGCACTCACATAATATAGAGTACACCTCAGAGCATCTAAATGTGGCTTCCTAGGAACCTGCATAAATTAACTTTCAAGTCCAACAATGTAGCTAAGATCAGGCCTCGTAATTGTGAGATATATCAAATTTCCCATAGTTTTCCGATACATAGTAGCATTTTCCAATGCTTCACCTGATGTAGTATCTAACTTCAAATTCTAATCTAATGGCATAGAAATTGGCTTACAATCAGCCATACCATACTTTTGTAGCAAATTTAAGGCATATTCCCTGCGACATCCATATACCTATTTTTGTATGTATAAACTCAATCCCCAAGAAATAGCACAACACACCAAGATCTCTCATGTCAAATTCCTACATAAGAAGTTGCTTTAGCTCTTTAATACTTTCTTCATTATCACCACCTACAATCAAGTCATCAACATAAATAGACACAATTGTGATGCCATCATCATCCTTCCTTGCATATAGTGAATGAGCTACATCACACATAGAAAATCCAATGGTAGCCAAGTAATCAGCAATCCTAGCATGCCATGCACAAGGAGCTTGCTTAAGCCCATACAAAGCCTTTAGCAACCTGCAAACATACTCTAGATGCTTTGAATCTTCATATCCTTGTGGCCGGTCCATGTATACTTCTTCTTGTAACTCACCATGTAGACATGTATCCCCCCTCGATCAGAAGACATGTATCCCCCCCTCGATCAGAAAGGAAGGCCCCCAATTTACATGCTGACAAAATTTCAACCAAAACCAAAAACTCTTTGAAGCACATAAATACTTTAGAGCTTTCTTTTAATTGATACACCCATGCATGCCTAGAAAAACCATCAATAAATTCATGAAGTAAAGGTAGTTCCCAAAAGAGGTGTCTGCATAGGACCATAGACATCACTATGAAAAAGCTACAACTTATGAGTAGGACAAACTGAACCATCTTTTGGAAAGGAGGAGCAATACATTTTCCCCAGAATATAGTGTTGAGAAAATGTTTATAATGTGCCTCAAGTTTGGGCAGAGAGGATGCCATTTCAGATTTTTGCAGGCGTGAGAAACGAGCAAAATTTAGATGACCAAAGCACCCATGCCAAAGCTTTGCATATGAGATATCCTAAGAATCTTGAACTCCACCTTTTGAATCATTGACAGATTTTACATATTCTATGAGATTATACATCCCATAACATAAAATGTCAGAATCAATAATGACATTGCCATTTGACATATCATGAATTGAACACCTGTCATGAAAAAATTTGACAACCAAGACAATCTTGGCTAATGTTGAAATTGACAACATATTTTTATTGATCCATGGCACATACAAAGCATCTAAAAATATGAAAGAACTACCATCAACAATAGTCAAAATGATGTTAGCGACTCCCATTATAGAATATGAGGAGTTGCTTATGCATGCGATATTATTCCCTGTAGGGGAAATCTCAAGCGAACTGAAGAAACTGCACTATGAGGTAATATGTTTGGTTGCCCCATTAATAAAGTACCAAATATTTTAAATCTAATATAGAGATACACTACTCATGAGAAGATGGGTCATAGGTGCAAACAATAGTAAATGTCCATTCTTCGTTCCCCATAAGATTAGCAGACTCTATTTTTGGAGTAGAGGCCTCTACAACAACCATTCTAGCCTCTTTCCTCTTTGCATCTTTTGCAACAAGTTTTGGACAACTCTTTATGGCATGATCATTTCCTTTACAATTATTTGAAAAACAATTTCTTCTTTTTTGTTTTCTTCTCATCTTTTTCTTCCTTCTTGGGTTGTGCAGCATTAGCATATTTTAGCTTACTAGTAGATGAGCTCCATTTACCTTTTCCCTTCTAAGTAGCTAACAAAGCTTAATCTGCAACATGCATAATGGATCTGTTATGCCTGGACTAATATTCTTGCAAGAAAATAGAGATTTACTCGTCAAATGTTAAGTCATTTAGATTTCCTTGCATCATCAATCGAAGAGTAGAAGTGAAATGAATTTCGAAGACCATCAAGAACAAAATGCACAAGTGAACTATCTGGCAAGACTTCATTAGCAAAAATCAATTGCTGCTTCAAATCGTTGATCTTCGTCAAAAATTTATCCATAGAATCTCCTTCATTCATATGCTCACTCTCCAAGTGTTTTTGGACGTAAGAAGCATAAGCCTTATTTCTTTCCTAGTATAAAGTGATAAGTGTATCCCAAGCATCCTTTGTTGTTTTGCAAGAGGGAATGTAAGGGATAATGGCATGGGTAATTAGTACCATCCAAATTGTCCTCAATAGTCAACATATGGAATACATCATTGCTTTCAATCATGGCCATTGATAGAATACCCTGATGCAAAAAAATGATTGTATTTCAAAAAGTTGAGTAGAACCACCCTATCGAGCTATGCTAAACATGTAGTAGACTTTGAGGTGTTTGTACTGGCTAGCCTAAACCTATATATATATATATATATATATATATATATATATATATATATATATATATATATATATATATATATATATGTTTGGCACAAAAGGACAAAATTTCCTACAATCTCTATGGTAATGAGTTCAAAGGCCAAAATGAGCTTGGATAAACATTTGACGTCATTGAGAAAAGCCGCTTTAGACTCCTAATTGCCTCAAGTATGCTTACCAATTTTCATGCAATTCTGAGATTGTGACCAGAGGGATGTCAACGATGCCCTAGATGAAAGGACAACCTGCTATGATACTAGTTTTTGGATTTTGATGTCTACAAAAGCACATGAACAAAAAAAGGACAAAGAAGAAGCTTGGAACACAACACATAATAGTGAATGTATTATCACTTGAATTTACAAAGATAAATAACCTATTATATACAACCCAGGGGGAAAAAAGTGTCTCCGCAGTCCCAAGTGTGTTCACACATATCATACTAAAATATATCAACATTTTCTTTTGTATAATTATCTCTTAGATACTCGTTTCTATATTTGGGGTAAATGCTCTAAATAGCTAGAACTTGTGCCCACCATTGTTGGCTCTACAAGTATGATAGATCTTTCAAAGTTAACTTCTGTATATTTAACTCGAACAACATTGCTAGGAGGAGGTGAATGTTGGTCTAAAATGGGCCTTGCTAGCTCTTGATTTCCTTGATTGTACTTGGATTGATCATAATATGATTCTTTGTAGTATTTTTCTAATCTCTAGAAGGGTTTCCATTCGCATCACCAGGAGGATACATATGCCTATGTTGATATTGTTGTCTCTATTGATATTGTGTTGTCATTGTTGTTGTTATCATTGTTGTTTTCGTGTTTGTCTATCATACTCCATTGATTGATACATGGGTCTCTGAGGCACATCTACGTTGGATGATTTTCATTATATTTTTAGCATCATCTCAATGGTTGTAGACTTTTCCAATCTGGTGCTTTTCTCTATTCCTTGGTTTGCTCCATTTGTGATTTCTTGGCATTTGGGTTGGCTATTTCTTGGACCTAGGACCTAGGATCTTGAAGTACTAGAGGAAGGATATGCTTCACTCCTCATATCTATAAGTGGAATCTTCAATTTTGTAGCTAGGTTATCTTTTAAGTCCATGCATTCTTTGATACACTCCTTCAAAGTTATGAGTTTCAAATGTATATAAGGGAGCATAATTGCCCATTCGTCAATACTTCAAACAGAAGAGAGATCATTTTCCTTTCGCATGGTCATTCATCAATTGAGAATCTCTCTACGTACTATTTGAATCTTCTAGCTACTACTCGTATATATTTGTGATGAGCATGTTTAAATCTATAGATTAGGGAAGTAGATTCATGCCGCAATCCTCTCTTTAGGAACTCTAAGGTGAAATCTTCTACAAGATCTTATATAATTTTAATGTCTAATTGTTGGCCATTGGAACCATGATAATGTAGAACCTACAAGCCTAATCCAAAAGCTTTGTATTGAGTGAAAAATTCACTAATTTGCTTCACCCGCAATACCTATTTGAATTCAACTGTGATTGTAAGGATTCATAGTATCGTGATAACAATTCTTCATGCACTTTGCCACTTAGGAGGGTCAAAGTTATGAGCCTAGGCCTTGAACTCTTGGAATCATTTTTGGTGCTTGAGCATTATCTTGTATGTTGGCATGTACCTAGCATCACTACACTTTTGAAATTTTATCGCTATGATAAATTATTGATGTAATTACATGAGGATCATGAATCTTATTGATTTATATGATGATACGAAATCTAGGAGGTAGCTTTACTTGAGTCCATAAACTCTTCAATATGCCTTTTCCATATGCCTTCATCTTTTTCTTCTTTGTTGTGGTGATAACAAGATTACTTCGTTCTTGTTTAGATTGAATCCCATAGTAGGTAATTCGGCACTAATGTCATGATTGAGGTTGAATTTGAGAATTAGGAATAAGAGGAGATGTGGGGGAACTAGTAAGGGTATAGCATCATCTAGTCTAATGATACATTTGACAAGATATTGTCCATCCAGCTTATCCTTGCCAATCTCTCATTGCCCTCTCTCCATTCTTGGAAAAGTTAGTATGCAAGAACTTGTCCTAGGTGGACACTCCTAGATTATATGATTTTCCAATGTTACAAAAATATATGATAAGTCAAGGAAAATAAGCCCTCTCTTGGGCTACTTTTATCATTGTGACCTTTTTTGTTGTTTTTTTAAATAGTATCCTTCCTCTCCTTCTCGACATGATAATCAAGGTAATGATTAACTTGTTAACCTTAATCTGATCACATGTTTATTATCCTTGTTGGTTATTTATTATCTCTTGGGACCTTGTTCCACTAATTTCCACGAAGGCCTTTCAATGACAACCACCACAACCTTACCTAGACCTAGCTTCACAAAATGTACCCGATTGAATTTTTTCACCTTGTACTCCCACATCTCTAGTATAGTGTGTGTAGAAGTGCTAGAGTTGTGAGACTTTAAGTTGACTTATATAACCCACAACAATAGCTTTTATAGTAAGCTATAAACAACATGCTTGTAGATTAGGTATTCCATAGTTTTATCAGGTCAATAGGAGGCACTTTGAGCTATTTACCAAGGTCGTATAATTGCCCTTATGATAGACTTTACATCCTTATGGAAGAGATCCCAAAGACATGGAGGACCTATAATGTTTTGCTTGTAGTATACCAAGAGCTTATTTAGTTTCTCTCTCGATCGAAGTAAATATAGATTATGGAGTAGCGTCTATCTATTGGGGAGTGGTTAAAGTCAAGGTTAGTCTTATCATGGTCCTTATGCTCTAGTTCTTCACATTGATATCAGAGCCAAAAGTTTTCATGGAGATCTTAGTGACCTCATCACATTCTTCAAACGTTTCAATGGAGATCTCATTGTCTTAATCATTCTCCTTACTCATAGATCCTTTTCATGGAGTGTCTCTTCTATGTATCCATCTTTCTTTATCATAAACCAGAAGCTATAATCCATATGCATGAGGTTTTAGCCCCATTTTGAAGGCCATAAAAGAAGAATCAATGATTGTACCAAGCAGAAATGATCTCACAGCCTCCCCAACACATCAAGTTGACCTACCCAAGTGAGCAGCTGACTATATCAAGATTTTTCTCTCAACCTCCTCAACAAAAGATGTTGATCTACCCAAGCGAGTGCTAGGATATATCAAGTGTAATAAATATGGATTTCTTTGCTTTATGTTGTAAATTTGTGTAGTAAAAAACATCTCCATGATGCAAAAAGAACAATATATATTGATTGAGGCTAGGAATCGAACCCCTACCTTAGACTTGAGATGTCTATGTGTGAGGTTTTCACACCATTTTGAAAGCCAAAAAATAAGAATCAATTATCGTACTAAGCGAAATCAATATCTCATCCTCCTCGATAGAGGAAGTTGATCTACGCAAGTGAGTAGCTTCCTATATCAAGATTTTGCTCTCGGCCTCCTCAACAAAGGATGTTGATCTACCCAAGCGAGTGACTAGCTATACCTAGTATAATAAGCATGGAGTTCTTTGTTTTATGCTCTAAATTGTGTAGCAGAAAGTATATCCATGATGTAAAAAGAATTATATATATTGGATGAGGCAAGGAATCAAACCCCTACCTCATACTTGAGATGTCTCTAAGCTAACCAATCAAGTCAGCACTTACTCGTGTAAGTGTTGCATGTATAACTATTTCTGCTTTATCTTTCTTTTCCCATGACCATTAACACTTCTATTTCTATGTTGCCTTTATCCACCCATGCGCATTGAGTTTCTTCTACAAAAGTGTAGTACCCATAGAGCTAGATGCTTGATTTGATCACAACATGTCATCATTCTGAGGATCTCAAAATATCCATGTAACAACTAGATGTCTCTAGCAAGAGAGACAAAGACAACAATCTTCTCATATTTTCTATTAGCACATGGAGAATCTTCTCTCTCTCTCTTTCTCGGCCTTAAAGAGTAATCTTTGCAACACCCAAGAGCACTTAAAGCCCCTTTGCTTTTATTTCTTGTGAATCAAGGAGAATTTAAATTTCTCTTCTTTTCTATCAAGCAAAGTCTCGTGCACACTCCATAGCCCAAATTTCTTCCACTTCTAAATCCTTTCTTCACATCTTATTTTCAATCTCAAAGTTTGGCTTCATTTAATCTTCTCAAGGTCTCAAAGGATGAGGAAGCTACTTACTTCAACTATGTTGATCACTAAGAAATGAACAATTTTTGAAATAAGATTTCCAAAGAATGCTAGAACTTTGGAATCATATCTTTCAAGGATAAAGTTATATCTTAGAAGAACTTATGGAAGGAAGATTATAAATTCTCTCAAAAGGAAATCTTTGAAAATTGTAGTTTAATCTCTTAAGACATAGGATCCAAAGAATTAGAATTCAAGAAGTGATCTTGAATAAGTATCATTGATACTTTAGCATCAAGGAATACATTAAAGAAAATGTTGAAAAGATTAAATATTAAGGTATGTTAGGATCCAAAGAACTAGATCTTTTTATAGGATAAAGATGTTCCAACCCTAATTTTTTTTAGCTAGAAGCAACTCAAATGAAGAAGAAATCATTATCTTTTATCTTGCTAAAGGACGCATCTAGCAATTTGAGCTAACTTGATGATCAATTCAACGGGATTGACCATAAACCCAATCTTCTTCAGAAATTGTACAAAAATCCACATGTCTTAGATTAACCGTAGATGGATCTAAGGTATAATTGAGAGGTAAAGTATGATTTCTTTATTCCATAAAGCCTTATCTTGATTTCCATAGATAAAAAAGAATATTGGACAAGTATGTCTCTTGGACAAGCTATTTGGAAAGCTTAATCCTCTCAAGGTATTAGGAAATCATCATTTTGAATAAACAATCCAGAAGATTCTTAATCCAGAAGATTTGTGCTCTTAAAAGACAATTGTACATTCGTAAATTCATTGTGAAACATGATCCTTATACCATAGACGTACCTCAAAAGATGCATCCAAAGTTGGTTGCAAGAGGATGTTTTAATAAAGTTGGTTGCAAGAAGGTGTTTTAATTATACAAAAACAAACATATCTTAACCAATGGCAATATCTTCTATCTGCTATCATCGAGTTTGATACTCGATGATAGCAATCCAGCATGCATGAGAGTTTTTGCGTGAAAAATATTTTACGAAAAGCAAAATGTTAACATAAGATTTTCTCTATCACACTTTTTAATGAAGTTGCTTTTTGGGATATCTATCGCATGCAATTTCACCTAGCTTTTTGTGACGATCTTGCTTTTCAAATTGCTTTTTACTTGGGGCTCATAAATTATATATTGAAGGCTTGGATCTTTTATCACTCAAGGTGTACAACCATCATTGGTGGTCAAGCTCTACCAGGAGTGTTTTTACACAATTGGAGGAGGTGGTATTTCACATCAGCTCACTATTACTTACACTCCAAAACAGAATGGTATTGTAGAGAGAAAGAATAGCATACCTGTTGAGATGATGTGTAGTATGATGTTATCCAAAAAGCTTTCCCCCAAGTTTTGGTTTGATGCAATACATGAAGCTTATCACATTCTGAATAGACCAAAATCTTTAAAGTTCATCACACCTTATGAAGCTTATTATGGGAAGAAACCCAATGTTACTTCAAAGTTTATTATCATATATGTTGATGATATGATCATGATAGGCCCCAAGGATTTAGACCTTCAATATTTTAAAGCACAACTTAAGCATAAATTTTTTGTAAATGACTTAGGTATTTCGCATTATTATCTTGGGATTGAATTCATGTACAAAAATGAGTGTATCTACAGGCACAATAAAAATACATTGAGAAATTATTGGAAACGTTTTAGATAATAAATTACAAGCATTTCTAGACACTTTGCGTCATGTGGGCATCGTGGTTATGAGAAACTCTTCTCAAACTTGTGACCCGAGTTCGATATTTGGCAGCAGCAATGGGGCATGTGTGGAGAGATTTTACGTAAAAAAATCTTTTATGAAAAGCAAAATCTTAAAGTAACATTTTCTCTATCGTAGTTTTCAAGGAAGTTGCTTTTTGGAATATCTACCGCATGCCATTTTGCCTAGCTTTTCGTGGCGATCTTGCTTTTCGAATTGCTTTTTACTTAGATCTCATAAACTATATATTGAAGGCTTGGCTCTTTTATCACTCAAGGTGTACAACCATCATTGGTGGCCAAGATCTACTAGGAGGAGTGTTGTTACACACTTGGAGGAGGTGTGCTCCATATCTGGAATACTTAGAGGAGATAGTTTAAGTCAACCATCAGCAACACCTGCTGATATACTCTGACTAACAAGACTATATTTATCCTCACTTGTTCATTCACTAGTTTGATTTAGGGTTAATCAAAATTAGGGTTTGCTATAAAACAATTACAAATTGTTCATATTCTCCATATTCTCCATATTCTCTCATCACACACTCTTCATACCTCTTATGCACTTTGCACACAATCTCTTGTATCTAGTTCCTATTTCTACGTAGATTTAGATCTTGTTAGTTTGTATCATATTCACACATTGTAATTTGACATTGGAATATAAGTTAGTGTTGATGAGCATCCTAGCTTACAGTACATTTTGAAAAATCTTGTCTATTCTCTCTCTATCTCTTAGTCATCTATTTCTAAGTTTTAAGGTGTGTATGCTAAGGTCTATGTGTTGGAAGATCCTATAAACCTATGATTATTAATTGTTATTAAGGCCCACCCCACTTCCAACACAAGTTACCTAGGTGTAGTCTCACATTCCCCAACTAGAAAGCCAAAAAGTATCGATATGTAGTACATGGCATGCTCATACACCTTTACTTTGTCAAATGTGCAAGAGTAGACATGTTCCTAGTTTTAGTCAATGGAAGTAAGTAGATATCATATATAGATGTATTTCAAAGATTCTTGTAAGCAACTATCAGCTTCCTTAATCATCCAAATATGAGACCCAAAACTAAGTGAAAAATGATCACGATGATAAAAAAACTTTGGTCACAGTGACCACAATAATAAAAATCTTTGATCAGGGCAACCATCATGAATATCTTTAGTCAAAGTGATAATTTTTTTTTTCAAGGTGATAAAACTTTTCAATCAAGGTGTTACGATAAAATATTTGATCAAGTTCATTAGGATATATATTTTTTATCACAATGATCACAATAAATTTCTTGAATCATGACAATAAAAAGCTTTGATAAAGGTAATCATGATTAAAAAATGATCTTCATCTTCAAATTCAAGCTCACATAGGCAAAAAGGAGACATGTTGTAGAAAAAATTGTTCATATCTCCCTTGTTACATGTCCAAATTGAGTGTGTGTGATAGCTTGTTTCAAAGCTATCAAGAAGATCTACAAGTTTTCACTAGTCAAAATTAGAAAAAAATACCATATATAGCTCTATACAAAGCCAAAATTAGTTGTAACCTGTTAATAAAAATGAAAAATTAGCACAAAAACAGCTTGTAATCATGAGAAAAGACTAAAAACACTTAGCCTAATAATAGTAGACACAAATGGAAGGACATAGAAAGTGTCACATATCAGAAATCGAGCAAGAATAAGTCATCAAGAAGCCATAAACTTGTGCATGAATTTTGTAAGAAGGAGAGCTCTCTTAGCACACTAGCAAAAAGTCTTTACAAATGAATATGTTTCTCTTCTATAGTGGCTTCCTCAAAAGCACTCTTTTTTTTTATTTTGTAAACTCCAAAAATGAAGGGAACCTATTCAAAATTGCTCTTCTCTTGAAGATTTTTTGAAGAAGGCTCTTCCCTATGCTACACGATTTACAAAATACAAATATCAATTCTATATCCAAATCTTCTATACAACTTTCGTGGAAAAGAATTGAAGAGCTTGAAATTTTTTATGGGGTCTCCCACATAGTGTAACAAGGGGTATGTATAATGGAGCCTTCCAAATACTTTTCTGCACTCACAAAGAATATTTAAGTGTGGTGCAATGTCCTAATAAAAAATTCTTCGGGAGGTACATTAATGTCGGTGAAGTTCTTTATCCCACGTTCCAAGTTTAATGCATCTCAAATTATCTCTCGAGTGAGATAAATGGTGACTTGTTATAGCCTTGAAAGTTAGTGTTTTCCATCTCTCACTCGATGATCACTTTCTTTTAGCAAGCGCCCCCTTGGCTATGCTTACGAGCCTACTCGCATTTTTTATGAGGTCTCTGGTGGTAGGTTATTTTGAAATTTTGATGGTATCTCTGTAAAGATGACTTCTATGAATACCTTGTCTTTGAGATGTTCTTACCTACTATGAGGGCTACCTTTTTAGAGTGGGTGTCTCTCCATGACCTCAAGATCACTCTCTGAATCAGTAGACTCACTAAATGTAAGTGTCCTAGTAGGCACTTGAATCACACTCTCCTCTAAAGAGAGATGACTCATGGATTTTACTTAATGTCATAGTGTATATCATGACCTTAAGTGCATACATCCATTTTGCATTGTTTGGTGATTTTGTTTGCGATTTATAAACTTTTTAGGGTTTTTAGTGCCTAAGTTGTGTTTATAGTTTTATGAGTGTCCAAATTATATGTCATTCATTTTGCTCAAAGCAAAATTGACCAAAATTAGTACTTGGACTATTCATTTGCAAGTTGAAGTCCCCGAGAGGTAGTTGGTAATAATATGCCTCCTCCGAAAGCCCTATTTTTTTATCTTCTCTATTTTTGCATGTCACACACTAGATTTGACTGCACAATCGTGTAGTCAAGAGGGAAAAGATGAGAAATATGCAAACATTTCCAAAAAATTCTCATGAAAAACACAATTTCCCAACATACATGATTTATGTGGGAAATCATGATGTCTCAAGGCAATCACAATGCATCGACAGCAAGGAGAAATCATGATGGCTACTAACAATTGCAAGGTCCCCAAGCAATGACTGTAATGTCCCCACCACATGATGGTGATGTACCAATTATACGATGGAGATCTCCCATTGTTATGATTTCTCTAAGCCATCACTAATGGAACATCATGATTTCTCAAATAATTATCCCCTTGGGCAATCCTGATGTACCCAACCTATAATGTCTCTAGGCTCTCCTGATGCCTCTCAGCAATCATAATTTCCCTTATGCAAAAACTTTCTTGTTCATTCAAGCAAGATGAAGTCTCCTATACATTATGATTTTGAACATGTCTCCTATGATCATTATTTCCGGGCAATCGTGATGTCCCTAGCTTGAAATGTCTTTGGGCCCCTTGATATCTCTTGATAATCGTGATTTTTCCTGTGCAAACAATTTCCCATGCATTCAAGAAAGATAATGTCTCCTATATGTTTCTTCAATTTGATGAGTACTTTCCTAAGTTTTCAAGGGGTATAGATCTCAAATACGCAAAAACTTTACAAAACAAGTCACTCTTTTATGAAAAATGACCTAGCTCAAATTTTCATCACTCACTATTCACTCCACACACCTCTTTTAGTTATGAAACTTTCATAGAAGTTAGTTCAAAGAAGCCATGTATGAAATCTCACGGGATTTGAAGCATCATACAAGGAGCAGTGTCTTAAGTCCTCTTCTCTCTCCTCTCTCTCTCTATTGTAGCTCTCGCTCTTACTCTTTCTTGCAAATGAGAGCCAATTTCAGCCAAATGAAGATAAAATTACCTTGTTTCTTGAAGTTTGAAGCATTAAATTACCTCCTGTAGCTTCGAAAAACTCCCAAAGTTGCTTCAAATCTTCCCTTATCACGTCCTCAAGCTCAAAAGAGCTCAAAGAACAGTAAAGAACAATAGTTTTATGAAGAAAATGATAATTCACCTTGAAAAATAGAGATTTCTTGAGCAGACAACTATGCCAAAATTGTCTGCACTATAGGTCAAGTGGGTGATTGAAAGATCTGAATAATCAATCTGACTACCTTACTTAGTAAGGGACATGGATATCAAGATATAAATCTTTGGAAAAGTGAGGGAAAAAAGAGGAAATGCAGAGAATTTGGAGTTAAAAGTGCTACAAGGCTTCTAGAAGTGATATCTTCTTGGCATCAGAGATAACCCCTACTTCTTACAAACGTGCATAATTTAAACTTTTACATGTTAATATGTCTAGACGTGCAAAATAGCCAACATAGAGGGAGAAAATAGGCTTTGAGATTTTGGCAAGATTTACCTTACCTCACATTGGATCTCACCACGCTCACATAGAGCTAGAAATGAATGAAAAAAAATCTCTCAAGGTGAGCATACTCTCTTGAGACACTCATCTCTTCCCATCTCTACCTCCGTGAAGCAAGAAGGAGGCAGAACAATGCACAAAAAGAGAGAGTTACAAGATTTACATGAGCTCTCTACTCATCAAATGGCAAAATTCTACAAAAATTAGCCATAGTTGAGCTTTATACAAAGAATAGAAGCCTTATCCATACTCAAAAGTGCCCACTCTAGTTAAAAATAGCCGTACAGTACATGTAGAGTTTCTCTAACCAGTTTACTAAGCTATCAATACTATGAAGAGTGAAATAATTACATTAGTGAGCTTCAAACTCTTGGGAACTACAAAATTAAATTATTTTGTAAGAATTTGAGGTTCTAACCTAAGTGGGAATATTACAAAAATGTATTGGGATTCTAAAAATGTTTATCTAAGTACTTGTCATAGCCTCACTTAATATTGCATTCTTATCTTGCTTTATCTACTATAGAGTCTTTAATTTGCAACAATGGAGTATTGAGGGGCACTAAAAAAGGATTCAAGTGGAAGAACTAAAGTGTCCATGATGGATATATGTTGTATAAAGATAAGATTTGTGTTCCCTAGAGATTTAGAGATGAGACAACATATATTGCATGTGTCATGTAACACCTAGTAACGGATACCCAAGAGTTAACAAGACTTATGATCTTGTTAAGAGGTACTTTTACTGGCCTTGACTTCATAAGAATATCCTAGAGTATGCGATTAAGTGCATAAAATGGGAGGTCAATAAAATTGAGAGATTGAGGATAGGAGGTCTTCTCCACCTATTGGATATTCCCAATGGGAAGTGGGAGAGTTTATCCATGGACTTTATAGTAGGATTACATAAGACAGAGAGAGGGCAAGACTCGGTCTCGGCAATCTTGGATAGGTTAACCAAGATGGCAAGGTTTGTCTTGACATGTAGTATATTGAAGACCCTTGAGTTGGCTAGGTTCTTTTTTGAGAACCAATATTGGTTATATGGTCTTCCATTAGACATTGTTTCATATCAGGATAGGGATTTTACTAGCCACTTTTGGAGAACATTCTTCCGAATTTTAGCAATTAAACTTAGAATAAATACACTATCCATTCATAGAAGGATGGGAAAACAAAGAGGGTTAACCTATTTCAAGCATATGTAAATTAATGGAAAACTAATTGGGAAGGGTATTTGCCTATAGTAGAGTTTTCATATAATAGTGTCAAGCACTCTTCCATTGGGCATAGTCCATTTATGCTTATGTATAGGTTTCAGCTAGGGGGTCCTTATGCAGTAGGATTGTAGCATGAGAAAGTCCAAGTTTCAAAGGACTTCTTGGAAGAGATTAACAATATGCTTAGTCTTGCAATGAAAAGCATCGGAAGAGCTCACGAAAAGGATAGAGCCTGTGTTGACTCTCAAAGGAGAGAATACAACTTTGAGGTAGGAGATCAATTCTATCTTAGATTCTCTTCTTCTAAGTATGAAACCATGAAGATGGGAACTTGTCCAAAACTATCTCCTAGGTATTGTGGAAAAAATCCATTATTTAAAATAATATGAAAGATGGCTTACCAAATCCAACTTCTAGATAGTAGCCAAATCCATCCATTATTTCTTGTGATCTAGATTAAGAGTAGGTTGGGTGAATCTGACAACCTCATTCTAGATAGTGAGGTAGTAGAGCCTATATATGTTCAATCTATTCCACATGAGCTCGAGAGAATATTATGCTCTCAAGAAAAAAGGACAAGGATTCACCTATATAAAGAGTGTCAATTAAAGTGGAAAGATAGTTCAGAGGATAGCGCTACATGGGAGCCAGTTAGCTCCTATCGGAGATGGTTTCCCACTTTTGTTTTCCCTTTCCAAGAGTCTTCTTAAGGGGAAGGATAAGTGGAGGCATCATGGAATTATGACCATGTACATTAGATACATGGGGTTTAGTGGGAGTACTTGATTTAGATTTTCTCTCCTTCCATCACATTCTTTCAATATCATTTTTTAGGACCAAGATGAACTTAATGGGAAGGAAATGTTATGTGGGAACTCTAGAGAAGGGAGATATGAACCCTCCCTTGGTATGAATAGACACATGGGCTCCCACATGAGTGCCAAAGTGGTGATCATGTGAGGAGAACCATAGATTAGTCACTTATTTGCAGGATAAATGATTTATGGTGAGCAAGACAAATCCATCCCTCTTCATAAAGAGGAATCACTCAGAGGTCATGTACCTCTGTGTATATGTGGCTGATATAATCATTATAGGTAATGATGCAGATGGAATCGAGAGGATCAAAAATCAGATGAAAGAAGAGTTTAAGATCAGTGATCTTGGCCTACTCACTTACTTCCTAGGTTTGGAAGTGGTATATACAGAAAGAGGCATGTTCCTAACTCAGAGAAAGTACATTGGAGACATGCTCTCCAAATTCAAGATGAAAAATATGAAGGTTGCAGGTACACCCATGGAGGTAAATCATAAACTAAGTGCTCATGAGGGTGAGATAATTGAAGATGTGATTAATTACCAAAGTCCAGTTGGAAGCTTGAACAATGATACTCTAACTAGAGTATATATATGTTATGCAGTTAGTGTGCTAAGTCAATCTATGCACACTTCAAGGAAACCTCACATGGAAGCAGCTAAAAGAGTATTGAAGTATTTGAAGGGTACAATTAATGAAGGGTTATATTACCCTTATACCTCTGATTTAGATGTGAAGCTATGTTTTGATGCAGATAGGGCATGTTCCAAAGATGATAGGAGAAGCACATCATGCTGTCTCACTTTTGTAGGTACCAAATGGATTTCTTGGCCATCAAAGAAGCAACCTACAATTTATCTCTCATCAATTGAAGCTGAATGCATAGGTTGCAAATGCTAAAGAAGTTATGTGGATCAGAACCTTATACTCTGATTTAGGGTTGAATACTACAACACCACACATATTTGGAGACAACATTAGTTCATTGCATCTTGCTGATAATCCTATTTATCATGCCAAGACCAAACATATTGAAGTTCACTACCATTATGTCAGAGAAAAGATCATTAGTAAGGAGATACAACTCTCATATGTATCCACACATCAACAATGTGTAGATATGATGACAAAGGCATTGGATGGAAGCAAATTGAATAGGTTCAAATAAATGATTGATTTGCGAGAAATTATGAAAGATTGAAGACTCAAGCATCTTAGGCTTGAGAGGGAGCTATTGGTACATTTAGCAAGCCTAAGTGCTTGGCTAAATATTCAGGACTACATGTTGATTTATGTACCTCACATAGAGGATCACATATGAACTCCTACTTATACACTTAACTGGATTCACCATGAATAAAATGTAAAAGTGAAGAAAGAGAAGAATCTCATGAAGTTAGGAAGTTGAACCCACGAATCATGTGGTAGTAAGAATCATTTCAATCATCCCTAAATTGTAGGAACACTTCTAGGTGAAGGAAATTCAAAATTTAAACTCAAGAGATGAGTATAAATGGAGATGGTTTCGTCATGGGGCATGTGTGCCATTACTGAGAACTATTGAGCTATACCATTGAGCATATCTTGATCTCACATATGTATGAGTAGTCCACTACACTTCCCTTGTATCATATGTTCATTAGCATACATAATTTGATACATTTCTTCAAGATCATTTTAGTGTACTATTCTCTGTTGCCTCTTCATCATTTTAGTGATTTTGTAGAAGTGATTTCTCTACGTGTACTCAACCATTTGATGCGCTTTAACTTAATATAGTTAGAATTAATTGTATATTATATATGTACAAGGTTTCATTATTTTTGGTTTAGCCAATCTTGAGATATAAACTGATGAAGTCGACTATGTCTGCACATCATCTTGTTCCTAAAATGTCGAGATGACCCCCTGAGTTATTAAACTCATTGTTCAGTGTATAGTGCCTCTAAATTCATGAAATAACTTGTCTTAGTTAGCTACACACTTGAGTCAGATGTATACAAAAGCTCTCTGGTCAATTCATACTAGGTTGTGAGATCTGAGCAAAATACTGAGCACCAACATTCCCAAAATAGAAGGTTTCTTCACATTTCTAGTACATGCAAGTTATCTGTTTTGGTAAAAACTTTTGGGAATAATGTTCCAAAGTACCTAGTGAGTATAAATGCATTATTTTGAATCCAAAGGAGTATACTAAGCATATCTAGAGTCAACTTGGCACATGTAGAGTAGGTTTTGTGCAACACTAACTCATCTCTGGAGCAACACAAACCATCTCTTCACAAAGCATTGGCAAGCGATTACATGCATCTTTTGCTACTTGAGTGGTATCGTGCTACCTGAATTGTTTTAATCCAAAGGGGGATCACTATTGCTAGATTTACATGCTTCTTTTGACTCTAACCAGGCTAGTTCATATGATACTTGTGTGTCCACTAGTGGTTTTGCTTCATGCTTGGTAGCTCATGCATATATTGGTTGAGCAAGGAGGAGCCTACTATGGCCACTTCTAGTTGTGAGGTTCAGTATAGGGCAGCTTTCATAGTGATTGTTGAGTGTGTGTGGATCAGATGCCTTTTGGTTCATTTGGGTGTTGGTCAGTCTTCTGCCACCATCATCTTCACTCACAGTCAGAGTGCATTGGCAGTTGCGAGGAACCCTGTGACATGCTTGCACAAAACACATTGAGTTGCATTATCATTATGTCAAGGAGAGGTTCTCTGTTGGAGAAATTAGTTTGGCATATGTGCCCACACACGATAACATTGAAGATCTTTTCACAAGGCTCTACCTAAGGAGAAGTTTGAAGCTTTCCGCAAAGATTTGGGCTTAGTTCCTTTTGTGGATTTATGCACATAGCTTGGAACTTCCTTATACATGAGTGTCGCTCCTTGTTCACCACATCACTCCCAGGGGGGATTTGTTGGTATATTTCGATAGTGATGTGTGTGAACACACTTAGGACCATCAGGGTACTTTTTCCCTCTTTAGGAGGCTTTTTTTCTTGGCTTGTATATACACCTATAACCCTAAGGATTCACTTATCTTTGTTCATTCACTTGGTAACACATTCAGTATAGTGTGTTGTGCTCCAAGCTTCTTCTTCTTCTTGGTGTTGTTCGCGTGGTTCCAAAGACCTCAAACTCCAACAATCTTTTAATAGTTATCAAAAACAAGAAATACAAATCATTCAAATGTGATAGTCTTAGTGTGTTCCATAAGGATTTCTCCTATTCGTTGCTCTTCTCTAATTTCATGCTCACCTTCTAGAGAAATTGTTCATGGAAAGCGGATGTTGATCAGTGGGAACACGGGATATGGACCTATTGGTGATGGTTGGGGGGTGGCAAGGTTTCGGTCGGTTGAAGACATGGGATTGTGCCATGCATTCTTTTGGTAGGGTGAGAAGTATTTGGGGAATCTTCAATGGGTAGTTCTCCTTAGAAGTCCACAAATTCCCTTGGAGGTAGTAGAGGACATTCTTCAACAAGAAGGTCCCTTTAGTCCACTAGCCTTTGGCTAGGTCCTACTACTAATGGGTCACCTACTTGCATCTTGAAGTCTTGTTGCTTATAGATATCTACTATAGAAGAACAACATATTAGTAAGGAAAGATCCCACTATGGCAAGACCTTGTTTCTTTTCCAATATTGGCATGCTTTTCATGTAGCCTTGTGTGGTTGTAAGAGTGAATGATGATATTCTTGTGCCAATGCATGTCACTAGAGTACCTATATGCATATTCTATATAATGCATAATCTCAGCATGTCTTAGGTGAGTTTTAGGTATATTACAAGATTTATTATATATAGATTTGTTAGAAATTCGGTTACTACTGATGGGTTCCCTTATGGGATTACATGATGAGATTATCAATGTGGATGTGTTCTTAGAAGACAATGAATATGATTGTTCCTCGGGCTATTTAGGCACCCATTTCCATTTTGTTCTAGGAGCTGATTTACACGGCTTTTTGTTTACAATGGCTTGCTTTCTAGGTGAAGTATAATTCTGGGAAGACTAAGAATTCTTAGAGGTTGATGACCTAGGTAGGGAAATCTAGGTCTGCAAGCATCTTTGGCACCCAAACACGTGAGCTATTATGACTTGCCATCATCAACCACTAAGGTATCCAAATTTTCTAAATTAATTGTTGGAGATCTCCTTCCTCTTTCATTGGTCTCAATCTTTGGGTCAACTTCTACTTTTTTTGTGTTGATTTTGGCTTAGATGTGATAGTTTGTTGTTCTCCCTTTCAACCACACTTACTTCATTCCTAGAACAAGTGGGTTTTTGTGTTGGTTGTTCAATAAAGTAACAAGAAATCATCATGACTTAAGATACTTCTATGGTTGTGTCTTACACCTCAATGGTTGAGTCGTCTCCAACATACTCGTCTTTGGGAGAGAAGGGGACTCCAACACTTGCATGACCTTTCCATTAGGGAATAATGCATTCTACACAATAGATGGCCTTTTGCCTCTTCTTGGCTGCATATATACCTACTATTGCTCTTAATATAGTCTCTCCAAGGTGCTCTAAGTCCATTATCCTTAATGGTATCTTATGACCCATGCATTGGTGATCATGTGCTACTCTTATCACGGGTATTAGGAAATCTAATGGTACCATAGCATTCTGACCAAATACCATCTAAAAGCGATTTGCATTGAGTAGAGTTTTATAGGAGAATTGATATGTCCAAACAACATGATGTAGCTGTTTGTCCCAATCAGAGTGTATTATCTACAAGCTTTGTCGATACTTTACATAGAATCTTATTGGTACTTTTCTCTTGTCCATTTGCTTTGTGGGTGATATGGTGCTCATTTCTTGTGGATCGCAATGAAATCACGTAATGAATATTCAATTACTTTCTTCAAGAATTGAGCTCCTTTATCACTCATCAACTCTTTGACCAATCCTATCTCGTGAACACATTCTCAAACAATAACTTTGCCATTGTTTGTGCATCATTTTTCCTAGTTGCTTTTACTTATACCCATTTGGTGAGATAGTCTATGGAAATGATGATGTATTTTGCATGGGAGTTTCTAGATGGGGGATTGATAGGACCTACAAAGTCTATACCCCATTTGGAGAATGCACCTCCTCCCATCATTGTTTTCAGTGGCATCTCATCTCTATGAGTAGGATATTGAGCTCTTTGGCAAGTGTTACAACTCTTCACATAGGCATATGCATCCATATGAAGGGTGGGCCACCAAAGACCTAAAAATAGAATGGCTTTGATCAAGCGATCAAGACCAAATTGTCCACTTGCAATGGCATTTTGCGCAATCTCTAACATAATTTTCAAATAATCACTTTCATCTATGCATAACCTCAAATATCTATCTCTTCCATGCTTATGTAGATTATTGCCAATGTGTACCTAGTCTTGAGCTTCTTGCTCCAGACTTTTTTGTCATGCTAATTTCATATCTCAAGGGAAGGATTTCATTCTCAAAAAGTCAACTAAATGATTGCTTTAATCCGATATTAGAGACACTTCATACAACATATCATGTTCCACTAAGGGTCTGCTAATATAAGATGGATAATTCTTAAACAACCTATAGACATCTGCTTCCATGGTTGGCTTAAATACACCTAATCATTTCAATGTCTATACGGTTCTATGCTTTGAATAATGTTGCCCAAGTGCACGGTGACTCCAATAATTGGTACCAGAGCAGGTCGCCACTTCATCCAGGGCATCGTTGACACCTCTTTGGTTGCAGTCTCAGAATCACACGAATTTTGGTGAGCATACTCAGCTTTTTTGGCCTCCGAATGCACTATTGCAATGCTTGTGCAGGCTATTTTGTCTCTTTGTGCCAAATGTATATACTAGTTTTGGTTTGCCAGTATAAGTGTCTCAAAGTCTGCTACAAGTTTAGCGGAATTCATCTAGGCAGTTATGTCCAACTTTTTGAGATACAGTCAATTTACTACATCAAGGTATTTTAGTCGCCGGCCATGGCTGAAAGCAGTGATGTATTCCGTATGTTGGATGTTGAGGATAAGTTGGATGGTACCAACTATCTGTTATGGGCTTATATGATGATAAGCCCATAACAGGTAGTGCACATACTGAAGTTGATGCAAAAGGTGTCAAAGATGATGATATTCTATATATTCCTATTCGTGCTGCGATTTCTCTTGCACCTATCGCAGAGCAAATTTGTTGGGATGGCAGAGATGCCCAGGCACATGCACTGATAGCATTGTCTATCAAACATGCCATTATTCCTCATATTCGCTCTTGCAAAAAAGCTAAGGATGCTTGGGATACACTTACCACATTGTACCAAGCTAGGAATGAGGCTCGTGTTGCTTACCTCCGAAAATAGTTGGAGAGTGAGCACATGAATGAAGGTGATTCTATGGACAGTTTCCTAACAAAGATTAAAGACTTGAAGGAACAGTTGATTTCTGTTGATGAGGTTATACCAGATAGCTCACTTGTGCAGACCATTCTGAATGGTCTTCCTGATTCATATCAGAGTTTTGCTTCTACTCTTCGGTTGATGATGAAAGGAAATCCAAATGCCTTATCATTTGAGGAGTTACTCTCTGTTCTATTGCAGGAAGATCAATCGACGTAGAACATGTCCATTATGCGTATTGTAGATCAAGCTTTCCTGGCTAGTCAGAAGGGCAAAGGAAAATGAAGCTCTTTAATTAGCAAGCAAAAATCTGCAACTGTTGCACATTCGAAGAAGGAAGACGAAGATGAGAAGAAATCAGAAAAGCAGAAATTGTTTTGCAAGTGTCGTAAAGGAAATGATCATATCATAATGAACTGTCCTAAACTGGCTGCAAAAGAGGCAAAGAAAAAAGAGGCTGGAATGGTTGTTGCAGAGGCCTCTACTCCAAAAACAGTATCTACTAACCTTGTGCAGGATGAAGAATGGGCATTTACTATTGTTTGCAGTTTTGACCCATCTTCCCATGAGCATTGCATGTCTGGAGTAGACTCAGATGTTTGCAGTACTTTGATAGTGGGGCGATCAAACATATAACCTCGCAGCATAGTTTCTTCTCTTCACTCGAGCTTATCGCTACAGGGAATACTGTTACATGCACCAAAAACTCCTCTTATCCTATTATGGGAGTTGGTAATATCATTCTGACTACTGCTAATGGTAGTTCTTTCAACTTGTTGGATGCTTTATTTGTGCAAGGATCAAGAAGGATCTGTTATCAGTTTTTGCATTAGCCAAGATTGGGTTGGTTGTGAAATTTGTTGATGATAGATGCACAGTTCATGATCTGTCAAATGGCAATGTTATTATTGATTCTGGCATTTTATGTCGTGGGTTTTATAAGCTCAGAGACTATGAAAGATCTATAAATGATTTGGCATGTGTAGTACATGATTTTTAGGCTATGTCAGATGCAAAGCTTTGACATGCACGCTTTGGTCATCTGAATTTTTCTAGTTTGCTACACCTGCAAAAATCTGAAATGGTGTCCTCTTTGGCTAAACTTGAGGTACCTGGTAAACATGTATGTGAAGGCTGTATTTTGGTCAAAATGGAGCATTCTTCCTTTCCAAAAGATGGTATATTTCGGGCTACTCAGAAATTGCAGCTTGTACATAGTGATGTATGTGGTCCTATGCACACACCTTCTTTTGGGAACTATCTTTACTTTGTGACTTTCGTCGATGATTTTTCCAGGCATGCATGGGTATATCCATTGAAGGCAAATTCTAAGTGTTTATGTGCTTCAAACAGTTTTTGCTTTGGCCGAAGATCGGTCAGCATGTAAAATGGGCACCCTCCATTCTGATCGAGGGGGGGAATATATGTCTTCTGACTTTAATGCATTTCTGGCTGAATGTGGATAAAACATCAGTATACAATGTTGTATACACCTCAATCGAGTGGAGTTGCTGAATGAAAGAACCTGTCACTCATGGAGATGACGAGGTGTATGGTCAAGAGTCAGGCTTTACCACATAGTTTCTGGCTTGAGGCTGTTATGTGTGCAGCATATGTACTTAACAGGTGTCCCACTAAAGCATTGTAGTCTATCACTCCATATGAGGCTTGGCATAATCGAAATCCATCTATTGCTCATCTATGTGTTTTTGGTTGTCTAGCATATGCATTAGTGTCTGAACAACATGGCAAAAAATTGGATGATAAAGCAATAAAGTGTATTTCTGTTGGGTACAGTTCTAAAATTAAAGGCTATCGTCTGTATTATCCACAAACTAAACGCATTTTGGTTAGCCGTGATGTTGTTTTTGTGGAAGATTCTATTCAACCATTGCTTTCATGTACTAAGGAGACATCTATTAGCTCCAAAGACATGTATGATACTTTGCTGCCTCTTTTTACAAGTGGACAATCTAGTGTTGGTCCTAATGAGGTGACTTCTCAACCTTTGTAGGTTTCATGTGATGATGCAGATCATTCCATTTCTGATGGAGATCTACATGATGCACTTGTTGATGAGAGAGCTGATATTGAACAGGCAAAAACTATGCCAAAATGACTGGTGCAGACTTTGCGTGATAGCAAATTAGATGCACCTCTATCATATCATACTCGATCAGGCTCTCCTAGTGCCTCTTTTGCATCAGATTGCTATGTTGTGGCTGCATCTAGTCTTTGTGATGAGACAGAGCATGTTTCATTTGATGAAGCACAAAATTATGAACATTGGATGGCTGCAATGCAATCTAAATATGATGCTATCATGAAAAATGGTACCTGGTCTTTATGTGACTTACCTCCTAGCAAGAAGGCCATTGGCACTAAGTGGGTATACAAGCTGAAACGTAAGTGTGATGGAACATTTGACAGGTATAAGGCCAGACTTGTTGCAAAGGGTTATGCAGAGGAAAGAGGCATTGATTTTGATGAAACCTTTGCACCTACTTGCTGAATGACTGTTGTTCGGAGCATCTGTGCACTTGCAGCCCATCATGCTTGGAATGTACATCAGTTGGACATTAAAACAACATTTCTGAATGGTAACTTGCATGAAGAAGTGTATGTTAGACGCCTTATGGGTGATTTGGGTGTTGGTCAGTCTTCTGCCACCACCATCTTCACTAACAGACAGAGCGCATTGGCAGTTGCGAGGAACTTTGTGTTCCATGATCGCACTAAGCACATTGAGGTGCATTATCATTATGTCAAGGAGAGGTTCTCTATTGGGGAGATCAACTTGGCATATGTGCTCATGCAAGAGAACATTGCAAACCTTTTCACGAAGGTGCTGCCTAGGGAGGGGTTTGAAGCTTTTCGTAAATTAAGCTTTGGGCTTACTTCCTTTTGTGGAGTGATTTCCACATAGCTTGGCACTTCCTTATACATGAGTGCCGGCTCCTTGTTTACCACAACACTCCCAGGGGGGATTTGTTGATATATTTAGGTAGTGATAAGTATGAATATATTGACACATTTTTAAAGTGTTTTGGCCTTGAAGATTGCAAATCTATTTCCAGTCCTATGGAAATAGGTTTATGATTGATTCTTCATAATGTTGGAGATGCATTTAATTTTGTTCTCTATCATTAGGCTATTGGATGCTTGATTTACTTTTGCATAAATTGGCTTGATATTCAGTTTGTTGTTTGTCATATGAGAAGGCTTATGCATTGCCTAGGTCTCAATTAGTGGCAGGCACTTAAGTGCATCTTTTGCTACTTGAGTGGTACTTATCTACTTGGATTGTTTTATCCAAAGGGGAATCATTATGGCCATGTTTACATGTGCTTTTGCTAGCTCTAATTGGGCTGGTTTCTATGAGACTCGTGTGTCCATCAGTGGTTTTTTCTTCATGCTTTGTAGCTCATGCATATATTGGTTGATCAAGAATTAGCTTATTGTGGCCACTTCTAATTTTGAGGCTGAGTATATGGAAGCTTTTAGAGAGACTATTGAGTGTGTGTGGTTCAGATGCCTCTTGGCTCATTTGGGTGTTGATCATTGTGCCACCACCATCTTTACTCATAGTCAGAGTGAAATTACAATTGTGAGGAACCCTTCGTTCCATGCTCTCACAAAGAACATTGAGATACACTATCACTACATCAGGAAAAGGTTCTCTATTGGAGAGATCACTTTGGAATATGTGCCCACATAGGATAACCTTGTAGAACTTTTCATAACGGCTTTGCCTAGGGAGAAGTTTGAATCTTTCCACAAAGCTTTGGGATTACTTCATTTTGTGGATTAATCTCTTTCCACATAGCTTGGCACTTCCTTATACATGATTTCAAGATCCTTGTTCACCCCATCACTCCTAGGGGTGATTTGTTGGTATATGCATATAACCCTAATGGGTTACTTATCTTTGCACATTCACTTGGAAATTTATTTAGTGTTGTGTTGTGCTCCAAGCTTCTTCTTCTTCTTCTTCGTTGTGTTGTTTACATGTTTTTTTTGTAGACATCGAACTCCAACATGCAAGTCCCCATTAAAGCATGTATTTTTAATGTCCAACTAATGTACATTCCAACCATTTTTAGCTATAAGTGCACATGTGCTACAAAGAGTTTCCATGCAACACATGGTTTCAAACACTCTCACCAAAATCAATGACTGTTTCTTGGGCATAACCTTTATCTACAAGTCGAGCATTATGGAAATCAATATTATCATCAGCTTGTGTTTCAACTTGTATATCCACTTACTACTAATGACCTTCTTGCTAACATGAAAATTGCATAAAGACCAAGTTCCATGCTTCATAATAGCATTGTATTCAAATTCAATATCAACCATCCAATTTTTTTCATTTTGTGCTTCATCAAAGGAAATAGGCTTATTCTCATCATAAAGGCTAGATACAACCATTCAATAACCATCAAATGCATAGGAAGCACCATTGAATCTTGAGTGATAAGGAAAAGGTGTATGTGACTTACTATATCTCAAAGTCTACACCATCCATTTTCACATAAATTTTGCCTCATCAATATCTACTCTTGCATCAATAAATGCATCATGAATATGCAAATCAGAAATGCAATGATCTTTGTTCTCATCCAAAACCTACATAGATTGAGAAATTGCCTCACTTGTGTTTACAATTGACTATCCTTGAGTGGAAAAAGACAATAATCTAGCATAGACATCAATACACATGCAACACACATTATGACCTCACGCTAGAAACTATGAGTCAAAGCATGAATTTCAACCATAAACCTTCTCAATTTTGTGAGAAACCTATGTTCTCTCTGCAAACCTATTCTATTGTGTTGTATATGGTATCATACACTTGCATTTTATCGCACATTGATATATGAATGCACTGAATTTAAAAAATTATATACTCCCTCCCTTGATCAAGGCTTCCATTTTATATGGTAGAAATTTTGTTATAACTAGGAAACCTTTGAAGTACATAAATACTTTGGAATTTGAATTGAATTGGTAGACCCATGCATAGAAAACTCATCGATAAAAGTAACAAAGTAAAGATAATTACAAGAAGATGGTGTCTGCATAGGACCATAGACATCATTCTGAACAACCTAGAAATCTTGTTTAGCTCTTATTATACCATCTTTTGGAAATGAAGAATGTTTCATCTTACCAAAAATTTATTCTTCGAATACATGTTTAGATGGTGCCTCAAATTTAGGAAAAGATTATTTTGTAAGTGTAACAAACTAACAAAATTCAAATAACAAAAATGTGCATGCCAAATGTTTGCATCTAAAATAGTCTACAAATCCTATACTACACATGCATAACCATTAATAGATTTTCCATGATTTTTGGGATTATATACAACCCAGAGAGAAAGGTCATGAGTTGTATACTTTTCATCAACACATTTTGCCACCACGAAAACCTCATATAGTGCTGGCATTGAAAAATAGATTTCTCTTTATATGTGGCACATATAAGGCACATAACAATGTGAATGTACTACCATTATGACTAAAAGAAAGATTTCTCCAACTCCCATGATACAATATGAGGATTTGTTTGCACATGTGACAATATTCCCATTTGTGGCAGGCTCAAGTGAGATGATGAAATTGTGTTGAGAGATAATATGTTTGGTTGCACTAGCAAAGTACCAAGCATCCGAGTCTAGAGTCGGCATGCAATGATTATGTGTACTAATGGTTTGTAACTACATTCTGTACTAAATCTCCACTCTTTGTTTTGTACAATGCTTGGAGACTCAGTCTTAAAAACAAAAATTTTTGCAAGATCCATTCGTACCTCTGTTTTCTTTTTCTCGTTAGCACCAAGCTTAGAAAAATTTTTAATGATATGAACATTTTCCTTGTACTATTTGCAAGACTATTTCTAATTATCTCTTTCCTCCTCATTTTTCATATTTTTGTTTCTTCCTTGAATGTGCAACACTTATATATTTTTGCATACTAGAGGAAAATAATCCTTTATGCTTTCCTTTCTAACTAGCAACAAAACCTTGATCCACAGTATGCATAATATACATGTTCTAACTAGGCTAGTATTCTTAAAAAAAAACACATACCCAATCTTCAAAAATCAAGGAAATTGGATTTCCATTCATCATTGACTAAAGAGTAGAATGCACACGAATAAGAATCAGAAAAATCATTACGAACAATCTGTTAAATTGAGCTCTCGTGCAAAGTTTTTTTTGCAACAAACAATTTCTCCTTCAAATCTTCTATCTTTGTGAATATATTGTCCATAGAATCACCTTCATTCATATGCACACTCCCTAATTGTTTTTGGATGTAAGAAACATGCACCTCATTTCTTGCCTGATATATTGTGGCAAGAGTATCCCAAGCACTCCTTATTGTTTTTGATGATTGAATATATGGGATAATGGCATGTTGGCACATAGAGCAATCAAAGCATGTGCATGTGCATCACTACCATCCACTGAAGTTGTTCTATAGTGGCTAGAGGTGTTGATGGTGCACTAGAAATAATCAAACTTAGATTTGCAAGGTGATTGAAAATAGGAACTACACCAAAGCTCAATCTTGCAACAACCTAAACACCACCTACATCAACTACATTTTGAGCATTTATAGCTATTATTTCAATAGCTTGCAAAATATTCCACAATACATTTGCAACCAATAGATGTTTCATCATGTATGCTTGTAATGGGTAGTTGGAACCATCCAAATTATCCTTGAGAGCTATACAAAACATCATTGTTCTCCATGGTCAATGACTATAACCTAGTGCAAACATTTGACTATTCTCAAAAAAATTGATCAAAATTACCCAATGGAGGTCTACTAGACTTACAATGCAATTATAAAAACCTATAAATATTTGATACAAAAGGACAAAATTACCTACAAAATCACTATGAGTGCATTCAAAGCCCAAAAAAAATTCAAATCAATTTTTGAGCTAGACAACAATCTCCTAAGAGATCTCTTTCAAAGTGTACATCACCATGAGTATACTCATCAATTTTATTGGCATCTAAGATAGTGGATGTTGGGATGTTGAGGAAATGACTCACGAAGCAACAACCTCATTTGATGCCAACTATTGGAGTTTCAAAAACAACAAGAGAAGAAGAAGAAGCTTAGGAGTGCAATATAGAGTATGTTATCAAAAGTAGGATGTATGAAGATCAGTGTCCCTTTTATGGTTCTAGGCATATATACAAGTCAAGGAAAAACCCCCCGAAAGATGGAAAAAGATGCATCAAGATTCTTAAGTGTGTTCTCCACATCATTACCAAACTATAATAACAATAGCCATCTCTTTTTACAAGGTAAAATTAGATTGCATGTTTTTTGAATATGTAACATGACACATAACATAATTTTGACTCCTAATAATCTATATGTACATGATAATAAGAATGATTCAACACAACACATGGATATGGATAAATAATAGACCATGAATACATAGATATATGCATAAATAAAAAGAAAAAATAATAAATACTTATTAGATAAATATATTTGTAGATACGTAAATAGAAAGATCAATGGTTGGAATGAGAGAAAAGTACTACTTAGACTACTAAATAGATAAATGAGCAAATAACTAGAGGGATAGACAAAGAGATAGTAATATCAAGATTAATGGAAGGTAGATAAATATACATTTTTATATTTTCATGTTTTTTAATACCCTAGTTATATAAGGATAATTATCTTGTATTGAACTTGATGTGAGGAAAAAAATTAAAAGATAGAAATCTAAGAATTGATAGGAACATTAATCTCTACATTTTAAATGATTCAAGCATCCTACATCTACAATTTAAGCCTCTACTTTCTAGGACGATAACAACCATGAAATAATATACAAAGCCCTTAATCCTACTCAATAAATAAAAATAAATGTTGAGTCCTTAAGGAAAAATATATGTATACTACACACACACATAAATATATGTAAGAATAGATAAGAACATTAATCTCTACATTTGGAATGATTCAAATATCCTACATCTACAATTTAAGTCTCTACCTTCTAGGACAATAAAAACCATGGGATAGTATCCAGAGCCCTAAACCCTACTCAACAAATAAAAATAAATGTTTAATCCTTATATATATATATATATATATATATATATATATATATATATATATATATATATATATATATATATATATATATATATATATATATATATATATATGCATATATATAGATATATATGTGTGTGTGTGCATGTGGTATATGGGAGCTTAAGGAAAAGGGTGTGTAAGTTCACCCTTAGAGATATGCACACATGAGCTCTCACATGAGTGCCATGTGTACCCATGTGAGAAGCCATATGGGTTCTTCACATCATGGAGGGTGGTAGGTGCATGGCCAGGTGGACATACATAGTTACATCTCCATGCAATAATCTCCATTTGTAGCCTGCAACTCCCGCGTCCATCTATCCCGGTTGGTCTAATCATATGTCCCCCCAATAGACTATCAAAAGGAGGGTTTTATCAAGGAGATCAACCCCTTTCACATTGGAATCAAAGCATACGCGACCATGCGCATGTGTATGTGTGATCTAAGGACACCAAGAGGTCGAAAATGCTTCACACAAAACCTTCTCCTTGTGTGCATGAGTCCAAGGGGGTTCCTCTTCGTTCTTCCCTTAAGCTAGTTCACATAAGCTTTGATCTCAACGTATATAGCCTGACACATCTATTATGTTGCAAGATGTGGGATAAACCATTTTTCTATGAGAGCTCCATGCAGCATTGAAGGAGGAGAAGTAAACTTTTGTCCCCAATAGAAGGTAAATGAGAGCTACAATTTGATTTTTCGCTTCATTTTTTAAGAGGTTCTGGAAATGCTTTGGAAGACTATTGGGGAAGCAATTTTATACATGTATTTTGGGTTGCGCTCATTGGTACATGTTAGATTCAAAATATGACAAGAAGGAAATGGTTCAATTACACCTAAGAGAGAGGATTAGGAAGTAATCATCAACCCATGGCTTTTGGGGCATGTGTTTAATGTTGATATATTTAGGTAGTGATGTGTGTGAACACACTATGACCGCCAGACCACTTTTTTCCCTCTTTATGAGATTTTTTCCCCTAGCTTGTATATATGCCTATTGCCCTAATGGGTTACTTATCTTTGTACATTCTAGTGGTAATACATTTAGTATTGTGTGTTGTGCCCCAAGCTTCTTCTTCTTCCTTGTGCTATTCATGTGCTTCCGTAGACCTTGAACTCCAACAATTGGTATTAGGGCAAGTCACCGCTTCATCTAGGGCATTGTCAACACCCCTCTGGTCATAGTCTCAAAACCGCACAAAATTTGGTGAGTTTCCAAACACACTATTGTAGCATTTGTGTAGGCTATTTTGTCTTTTTGTGCTAAATATATATATATATATATATATATATATATATATATATATATATATATATATATATATATATATATATATATAGGTTTTGGTTTGCTAGTATGAGCATCTCGAAGTCTACTACAGGTTTAGCAGAACTCGATAGGGTAGTTCAATTCAACTTTTTGAGATGTAGTCAATTTTTTGCATCAGGGTATTTTAGTCAGTGGCCATGGCTAAAAGCAATGATGTATTCTGTATGTTGGCTGCTGAGGATAGTTGGACGATACCAATTACCCATTATTGGTTTATATGATGTGTCATGTATTGGTTGCAAAAGGACTCTGGAATATTGTGCAGGGTGTTGAAAAATGTCCTATTAAACCTGCAAACACAATTGTTGAAGGTAATGCAGATGGCGTTGAAGATGATGATATTCTTCATGTTCCTATTTGTACTGTGGTTCCTACTGCACCTACTGTAGAGCAAATTCATTGGGATGGCAGAGATGCTCAGGCACATGCATTGATAGCCTTGTCTATCAAACATGCCATTATTCCTCACATTTGCTCTTGCAAAATAGCTAAGGATGCTTGGGATACACTTACCACTTTATACTAGGCAAGGAATGAGGCTCATGTTGCTTATCTTCGAAAACACTTGGAGAGTGAGCACATGAATAAAGGTGATTCCATGGACAATTTTTTGATAATGATCAAATATTTGAAGGAATAGTTGATTTTTGCTAATGAAGTCTTACCTGACAGTTCACTTGTGCAGACTGTTCTAAATGGTCTTCCCAATTCACATCAGAGTTTTGCTTCCACTCTTTGTTTGATGACGAAAGGCAATCCAAATGCCTTAACATTTGAGGCATTAGTCTCTATTCTATTGCACCTAATCTAGAAAAGAAGGAGAATATGTCCATGCGTGTACATACGTGAAGTCACATTCATTTTTCTGAATGATTTTTTTAGGTACTTTTTTTTGCCTCTTCTTTTCTTACTCATGCTCAGTACTCTTGAGAGAGTTGAGAGAGAGAGAGAGAGTTCTATGTTTCTACCCTCCTCTGCTCTTCATCTCTAGCTACTGTTAGAAGCCCATAGAGAGAGAGAATCCCCATCACTCTATCATCCTCCCATCTCTGATAGTGCAATATATATATAGAGAGAGAGAGAGTAGAGATGGAGGGAGTTTGTCAGGTATATTGCATGCCTAGAGAAATAGAGAGAGATACAAAGAGTGGAACTATAGCAAAATTTGCACACAATGGAGTTGACAAGGGGGGAGAGAGAGAGAGAGAGAGAGAGAGAAGACATGGAGGGAGTTCGACAAGTAGAAGCATACACATGCACAGACAAGCAATGGCACAGAGAGGGGAGAGAGAGAGAGAGACAGAGAGATGCATAGAGGGGCAGATTCAAATGTGCATAGAGCATGGAGAGAGAGAGAGAGACATAGAGATCGACATTGTAGAATTCAATACAAAGAGAGGGAGAGCGAGAGAGAGAGGGGATTTGCAAAGAAGCAAAGAGAGAGAGAGAGAGAGAGAGAGAGAGAGATCATCATTGTAGAGTTCGATAGAGAGATAGATAGATAGAGAGAGAGATTAAGAAGAGAGAGAGAGAGAGAGGGCGAAAGAGAGAAACACAGGGGTCAGCTATCAAAGCACAGAGAATTAGTCAAGGAGAGAGAGAGATAGAGAGAGAGAGACAGAGAAACACAAGGGTTGACTATGGTGGCATAGAGAATTAGGGGAGGGGAGAGAGAGAGAGAGAGAGAGAGAGAGAGATTTGAGATTTGTCTTTTACTTTCTTCATTTATTTTATTATGTTTATTATTTTATTTTATTATTTTAGTTATGCTTAATTTATTTTGATTGTTTATTCATTAATTGACTACTTAGCAAATAAAAAGAACAAGAAAACAACCATAAATATATAGTAGAAAAATTTACATAATTGAATACATAATTAAAATATATATATAATGTAAATAAATTAATTAATATATATATATATATATATATATATATATATATATATATATAGAGAGAGAGAGAGAGAGAGAGAATATAAAATAAAATTAAAAACATATTAAAAAAGAAAATAATAAAGGTGTAAATAAAATATTAGGAATTATTAAGAAGTAAAGAATTATCTAGATAATAAGTAAATAAAAATATAATAAAATAAAGTAATTAAAAAAATAAAATTAAAATTAAAATTAAATAGTCTAAATAAAAGAAACTAATAAAAAGAATTTAAAAGAAAATAGAAAAATAGAAAGAAAAAAGAAATATTTGTAGATTCTATCAAAATAAATAAAACGAAAAAGATATAAAAAGGAAAAAAATACAAAAAGAAAATGATGAAATGATTAAAATAAAGCATTGTTTTTTTCCTTGAGTGTCTTTTATTAATTCTAAATGCACTAATGCGGATTTTTTTCTAAATGATTTTTTCTGTCATATAAAAAAGAAGTGAAGTAAAGTGATCCTACCTATAGAAGCACTTGGGAAACTGGAGCATTGAAGATCTGGCCTGCCTGTAACAAGCGGCTAAGCAAACTTGGCGTGAAGAAGAACTTGTAGTTCAACTCATGCTAGGATCCATATACATCTAGGATTCCTTGTATCTATTTAGATAGCTGACACCATTGTATTAGCATCTTTTGTTTACTATTGGTTACACCCTTACCTTTGTACGTTTCATTACATCGATGGATGATGATCATGTAGTTTCCTATGTTGATTATGTTATGTCATATTTTTCTTCTCCACCTTGCATATCACCTCTTGTAGCTAGTAGCAATTTAAATACATCTTTCATATGCAATTTTCTCTTGCCTCAACTATGCAGCTCTTTGTACCCTCTGATGTCCTTCATCCATGAAATCTGCCTACCACAACTGTGTAGCTCTATGCTCCCTTTGAAGCATAGGAGAGGTAGTCTTTGTTGGAACAAATCAACTACAAGCCTAAGTATTGGCTTGGGTCTCACAAAAATAGTTAGAAGAAGTTTTGAATTGAAGTCTATGCATGAGCTCATGTGAGAACTCACTCTTGTAATTTTTTAAGACTTTACTTGATGTAAAAGTAAAGGAATCTAAAAGTGATTGAGTCCACTTGACAAAAATAGAGAGAGAAGCCACGAATTCATGATTTGGTGGTTGGAGAATCAATCAATCTCTAAAAGTTAGGAGATCACTTTTAGGTGAGCAAGATTGAAATTCAAATCTTGGCTCCAAAACTCCCTATAAATACATGGCAGATTAATCACACTCCTTAGGTGTGGATCAGCTGAGCTTTATGCCATATCAGAGTCTGGACTCAAGGCACACATTTTTATTTGTAAGTCCTTTGTATTCTACAATCATTATAATTTCAAATCTATGATCATTCAAGTCCATATCTTCATGTCATTGTGAGTCTATTGTTCACTGCTATACCTTTCACATTTTTCAGTCAGATTGCAGAGATGGTTTCTCCGCGTGTAGTGCATGTTTTTTGATGATTTAAATTGCTAAAGTTTTTTCTCTAATTCTACTAGAGTCTTACAAATTTTCATTGCTATTGGACTTTTCAAACTTCAGTTATGTTCATTTAAAGTCAACCCTGTCTTTTCATTTTCACTCCTCTGTTAGGTACCCGATTTTTTTCACTCATCTTGTCAGAGCTGTTTCTCAGTGTGTACTTGACCAAATTCAGTGATTTAAATCTTGTTGGATTCAGCATACTGTCTAATATAAGAATACATTATTTCATAATCGTCGGATTCTTGAATCTTGATTTATTCTCATTTTACTGCTCACTAGTATGAGTATTGTTGGAGCCCGTGAAAATCGAGATGATGCTCTTACTTGTTAAACTTTATTCACATTGTGTGGTTTATCATTTCTGATGAGATTACTCTTGAAAGTTAGCTCTCTAAGCTAATTAGAGCTCCCCAAAAGGAACTAAGCTAATTGTTGCTGTCATTCAAAACACTGGACAGGTGTATGGATCAAAATAGCAAGTTTTTCACCTCTGAATTAATTCTAGCTCATCTATTTTGATCTATCTTTTTGAGATTGATCTTCCAAGGTACATAGGGTGTCTAACACATCCATTGGCAAGCTAAAAAGGCCCACCACATTCTCCTGGAGTTCAATTGGCTGGTGTAGATCAAGGATTTTGCAACACCACTTCATCTTCAAGCACATATCTATCCCTCTCTTCACAGTGGTTTCAGAGCAAAGATGGGAGATGGATTTCCTTCATCAATTGACAAATTGGATAGAGGTAATTACTCAGCTTGGTCATTAAGGATGGAAGCTTATCTCCAAGGTAGAAGTTTATATGGTTATGTGGCTAGAGATGAAGTTATGCCAAGTTTCAGGAACAAAAGTCAACCAACACAAGAAGAGGAAGAAAGATTGAGCACATGGTGCTCCAAGGATGCACTTGCAAGGTCTTATCTCCTCAACTCTATCTCGGATTTTTTGTTGTCCCGCATTAGAAGTTGTAAGACATCTCAAGAAGTGTGGGATGCACTTGAAGCCTTCTTCTCTTCAAGTACCAAAGCTAGGAAGCATCAACTATGGCTGGATTTCACAACTCTCAAGAAAGCTCCCAAACAAAATGTGACTGATTTTGTCACAAAGGTCAAGGACATAACTGATCAGTTGGGAAGCATTGGAGAGGTAATAGATGAAGAGCAAATTGTAAGGCAGGTCATCAATGGCTTGAAGGCAGATGACAAGTGGGAAGCATTCACCACAACTATGGATTTGTACATGGACATGCATGTACCTGATTTCAATACACTCATTGGACAGTTACTCACTCAAGAGGCAAAACTTATCAAGAATGGAGAAAGCTCTAAAGGTAATCAATCTTCAACTTTATATACTGATAAAAGCAAGTCCAAAGAAAACAAAGGAAAGTCAAAGAAAGTGGATGATGAAGCAGGAACATATCAAGCTAACTATGCAGGTAGAGGAAGACATGGCAGAGGTAGAGGAAGAGGAGGTAGACAAGGCAGGGGGAGATCCCAAGACTCCAACTTATGTTCTATTTGTGGATTAACTAATCATACAATTGAAAATTGCTTTAGGAATTCCAGGAATCAAAGAGGCAGAGGATACAATAGAGGAAGTTATGGCTACTCAAGAGGAAGGTTCAACAATTATCATGGCAACTACAAAAACTACAATCATTCAAACTATCAAGGAGGCTACAAAGGAAGGAGAGACTTCAATAACTACACAGAAGACTCAAACAAAGAGGATTCATTATTAATCATGAACATGGCTATGCCACAAGGTAAATCTAATGAGCATGTTTTCTACATAGATTCAGGTTGTTCAAATCATGTGGCAGGAAATGTGGCCTTCCTATCAGATTTAGAAGATCCAAGGAACAAGCATGAGGTACAAACAGGAGATGACACAAGACATCTTGTGGAGAAAATAGGAAATGTCAAGGTACCTGATGGAAACATCAATCTACTCAGTAAGGTACTCTATGTCCCTACCATTACAAAGAATTTGATAAGTTTTGGGCAGATAGTAGAAAAAGGATTGCAAGTTAGGTTCACAAGAGGAGGAGCATATGTGGAAGACCCTAGCCAAGGGTTCAGAAGAATAGCAAAAGGAGAAAAAATAGGTAGATTATTCACCTTTGAGTTGCAAGACACAAGGAACATAGCTCTCTTCAACTATGGTAATCAAACACTCACAGAACTAGAGGTATGGCACAAGAGATTGACACATATTGGTGAAAGATCATTAAAGCAAATTTGTAGGGAACAAAGTGTACTTGGACTCCCTAACTTGTCAAAACAACACATGATTTATAAGTGTAGTGCGTGTCAATTTGGAAAGTCTCACAGGTTACCATTCATGAAGAAAGGTTATATGCATGGAGATCTCTTGGAGTTGGTTCATACAGATGTATGGGGACCTAGCAAGGATGCTTCAATATCTGGATCAAGGTATTACATCTCCTTTATTGATGATTGCACCAGATGGACTATCCTATTCTTTATGAAACACAAAGATGAAGGTTTTTCATGTTTCAAAAGATATTTGGCTCTTGTAGAGAATCAAACAGGTAAATCACTAAAAAGGCTAAGGTCAGATGGAGGGGGAGAATACTTCTCCCATGAATTTGATTCTTTTCTTCAAGAAAGAGGAATCAAAAGAGAGGTAACTACAAGGTACACTCCTGAGCAAAATGGAGTGGTAGAAAAGAGGAATATGACAATTGTTGTAGCTGTAAGGTCCATGTTAAATGAAAAGCATTTGCCTAATTATCTATGGGCTGAGGTTGTATCTATAGCCACTTACTTGATTAACAGGTTGCCTTCAAAACCCCTTGATGGGATGACTCCATATGGGGCTTGGAATGGAAGAAGACCTAGCTTTGATCATTGTAAAATTTTTGGATGTATTGCTTTTGCTCATGTTCCTTAACAGGCTAGAGGCAAGATGGATCCAAAGGCAAAAAGGTGTGTATTCATTGGATACGACAACAATAAAAAGGGTTATAGGTTATACAACCCTACCAACAAAGGATTCTTGGTAAGCAGAGATGTAGGTTTTGATGAGAACAATTCATGGTATGAAGATTCATGCAGGAAGGTCGAATTGCCATATGACCTTGAAGAAGATTTTCCAAAGCTTGGCAGAGAACATCAACCAAAGATTCAAGAACAAGATACTTCAGAAGATGATGAAGAAACTCATATGTAAAAAATCAAAGCATGGAAGTCTAAAGGTAAAGCAAAATTGAAGGAACCTGAACATGAGGCAGAATCATCACAACATGGCTTAAGAAGATCTATAAGGGAAAGAAAAAAACCAGAAAGGTATGGGTTTGACACCTCATTAGTAACTAAGCATTCTATTTACATAGCACAGGACATAAATCAAGAGGAGACATCATCCTTTGAAGAGGCCAAAGCAAAATCAGAATGGACGCATGCAATGAAGGAAGAAATTGAAGCAGTTGAGGAAAAAAACACTTGGGATCTAGTGCCCAAGACTTCATCTATGAAGGTAATAGGCTCAAGATGGTTCTATGAACTCAGGAAGAATTCTGATGGTTCCATAAACAGGTATAAGGCAAGGCTTGTAGCAAAAGGCTTTGCACAAACTCAGGGAATTGATTATGAGGAGACCTTCTCTCCTGTGGCAAAGATGCCCACTATTAGGGTTTTGCTTAGTATTGCCTCTTACAAGAATTGGAAGATACTTCAACTAGATGTAAAGAATGCATTCTTGAATGGTTGGATAACAGAAGAGGTATATATGGCACAACCACCTGGTTTTGAGAGTCAAGTTTATCCTAATTATGTGTGTAAACTTAACAAAGCATTATATGGTCTCAAGCAAGCCCCAAGAGCTTGGAATTTCATACTTGTTTCATTCTTGCAGGACAAAGGTTTTCAACCAAGAAAGGCAAATCCTTCACTCTTTATTAAAAAGAGTAATTATGAGGTCATCTACCTATGTGTATATGTAGATGATATTATATTGACAGGAAATGATGCAGATGGTATGAAGAAGATCAAAGATCAGATGAGAGAAGAATTCAAGATAAGTGATTTAGGTTAACTTACCTACTTCCTAGGTTTGGAAGTTGTCTACAAAGATCATGGTTTATTTCTCACTCAAAGGAAGTATATCAAGGATATGTTAGCAAAATTCAAGATGGAGGATTGTAAAATTGCAGGTACTCCAATGGAGGTCAACCATAAATTGAGCTCACATGAAGGTGAACTCATAGAGGACATCACATCATATCAAAGCCTTGTGGGTAGTCTCAACTATGCCACATTGACAAGGGTAGATATATGCTATAGTGTGAGTGTGCTAAGTCAATTCATGCACACACCAAGGAAACCACACATGGATGTTGCTAAGAGGATACTCAAATATCTCAAAGGAACCATAAATGAAGGAATTTATTATCCTTATGTATCTGATTTAGGGTTGAAGCTATTTTCTAATGCAGATTGGGTTGGCTCCAAAGAAGATAGAAGGAGCACTTCATGTTATCTTACCTTTGCAGATTCAAAGCTTATTTCATGGTCATCGAAGAAGCAACCCACATTTGCTCTCTCTTCTATTGAAGTTGAATACAGAGGTCTTGCCATAGCTACATAAGAAGCTATGTGGATGAAGACATTATTCAACGATCTTGGATTTGAGTCTGGAACTCCAACTATTTTTGGTGATAACATGACTAAACACATTGAAGTTCATTATCACTATGTAAGAGAAAAGGTTCTGAGCAAAGAGATTCATATATCATATGTGTCCACTCATCAACAATGTGCAGATATTTTGACCAAAGCATTGGATGGTACAAAGCTTTGCAAATTCAAAGCTATGATTGGATTGTAGGTTATTCTTGAAGATTGAAGACCTCAAGCATACTTGGCTTGAGGGGGAGCTGTTGGAACAAATCAATTACAAGCCTAAGTATTGGCTTGGGTCTCACAAAAATAGTTAGAAGAAGTCTTGAATTGAAGTCTATGCATGAGCTCATGTGAGAACTCACTCTTGTAATTTTTTAAGACTTTACTTGATGTAAAAGTAAAGGAATCTAAAAGTGGTTGAGTGCACTTGACAAAAATAGAGAGAGAAGCCACAAATTCATGATTTGGTGGTTGGAGAATCAATAAATCTCTAAAAGTTAGGATATCACTTTTAGGTGAGCAAGATTCAAATTCAAATCTTGGCTCCAAAACTCCCTATAAATACATGGAAGATTAGTCGCACTCCTTAGGCGTGGATCAATTGAGCTTTATGCCATATCAGAGTGTGGACTCAAGGCACACATTTGTATTTGTAAGTCCTTGTATTCTATAATCATTATACTTTCAAATCTATGATCATTCAAGTCCATATCTTCATGTCATTGTGAGTCTATTGTTCACTGCTATACCTTTCACATTTTTCAATCAGATTGCAGAGATGGTTTCTCCACGTGTAGTGCATCTTTTTTGATGATTTGAGTTGCTAAAGTTTTTTCTCTAAGTCTACTATAAGCCCAAAAATTTTCATTGCTATTGGAGTTTTCAATGTCAACCCTATCTGTTCATTTTCACTCCTTTGTCAGGTACCCGATTTTTTTCACTCATCTTGTTAAAGCTATTTCTCAGTGTGTACTTGACCAAATTTAATGATTTAAAGCTTCATGAATTCAGAATATTGTCTAATATAAGCAAAAAAAATCATAATCATTAGATTCTTGAATCTTGAGTTATTTTCATTTTACTCCTCACTAGTCTGAGTACTGTTGCAGCCCGTGAAAATTGGGATTATGCTCTTACTTGTTAAACTTTATTCACATTGTGTGGTTTATCATTTCTGATGAGATTACTCTTGAAAGTTATCTCTCTAAGCTAATTAGAGTTCCCCAAAAGGAATTAAGCTAATTGCTGTTGTGCTCAAATAAATATTCAAAAACACTGGACAGGTGTATGAATCAAAATAGCAAGTTTTTCACCTGTGAATTAATTCCAAATCATTTGTTTTGATCTATCTTTTTGAGATTGATCTTCCAAGGTACATAGGGTGTCTAACACATCCATTGACAAGCTAAAAGGGCCCACCACATTCTCCTGGAGTTCATTTGTGCAACACCACTTCATCTTCAAGCACATATCTATCCATCTCTTCACAGTCTTGACTGTGTGTAAAAGGCACCTAGTGTGTATTGCCATGCAAAAGGGGACTAGAGGTAGGACTGATCCACCTAGTCATCACATCGAAGACCCCCGCCAACAATAGCTTGTCCAAAGGTAGTCCAAGTTGACCTACAATAAGAAGTAAAGCTTTGGAAAATAATCGGGGAGCTAATTCATTTAGATTACTTATTTCTCTCTTTTTCTGAATTAGAAACGGGTAGTGCATTGCTTTCTTGTTCGAAAGTATTCATGGAGGAGGATTCATCTAATGCTAGTAACATGTTAATTGATGAACCAAGGCAAGAGGTAGATTATAGGCTGGGTGACGGGGTTAGAATAATAGAATACATGTCAAGGCTAAAAGAGAAGGGTAAACAAGAAGAACATGAGGTGTTATATATATATATATATATATATATATATATATATATATATATATATATATATATATATATATATATATATATATATATATATATATATATATATATATATATATATATATATATATATATATATATATATATATATATATATATATATATATATATATATATATATATATATATATATAGAGAGAGAGAGAGAGAGAGAGAGAGAGAGAGAGAGTTAAATGGCTTGGATGTAAACATGAACAATATCCAAGTGGATATGTACATGGTTAAGGAAATCCAAACCGAGATGGGAACTATTACGCACTTCCATAAATGAAGTGAAAGGGAAAATGGAGCAAATATTAGGTATGCTCAACCCAACACAACCTCTTCGTGCCGAAATGGGATCCCAATTCCACCAAGGAACCCATCGAGAAGTAAACGACTGGATGTTCCATTACCCATCCAAAGTAATGTGTCACTTAGAAATAAAGCTTCTGGTTTGATCACAAATCCTCAACAGACCAGTTCCTTAAGATGTAGGATTCTTTCTTTCACAAAAGACTTAAATCCACCTCATCTATCGGGAGAGGAAAAAGATAGAAATAAAGATGCAATCTTGACTTTTCCAGAGAAATGGCAAGACTCACATCAACCTAAAAATACTCATGAATCCTACCAAGACTTCCAAACAAGATTATCCCTTGGGTCAAAATCCTACAAGTGGAGGATGAGCTTGAAGAAATATCCGAGGATTATTGAGACTTGGAACTAGTTTGAAGAACTCTTATTAAAAAAGATTCCCTACTAGAGAACAAGGACAAACATAATTGGGAAGAGTGGGATAAGGTCCTTCAACAAGGACGTCCCCTCTCCTTATACATTTCTCATTATAGAGAAATAGATCTCAAGCTCCAAAACTTGGATGATTTTCATAAAGTAAGGCATTTTATTAATGGCCTCGATAAGGTGATTAAACATGAAGTGAAGAGAAGTGTCCCTAAGAATCTAGAAGACGTGATAGATTTAGCACAGCTCTATGAAGATCATGCTAAAATTGGGACACACTACTTCATCCTATCAAGGGGAATAAAATATTCAAAAGAAAAAATGTGACGGTTTGATCTTTGGTCTCAAAATTGATTTTCAAGGATACAAAGATAAACTTGATTTCTAGATCATGCATATGGAAAGAACTACTGTGGGGAAAGAAATGACTCTCCATTTAGGAAGTTCACTAGAGAGTAGCTATCTTTTGAATACTTTGGAATTTGAAAGAAATGGTACACATTACGTGATTCAAGGGGAGCATGATGTGCCAAATACTCTTCTGATCTCAAGCATGGAACTAAAAAAGGTTGTAAATACTCATAAAGTAGAGGTTTACATGATATTTCCAACCAATGTAAATGGTGTATATAATATAAATCCAATTCCATATGTCTCCTTTCCTTTGTTTGATTGTGAAAGTTTAAATTTAAGTGTATAATGAATAATTACTAGGATGTTTTTTCAGAAGAACTTCCCCATGGCTTACCTCCTCCTCACAGGCAATTCATCATGCTATAGACTTGCTCTTAGGTACTAAGCCTATATATAAACCCACCTACTGACTCCCATCAAGAAAGTATCAAGTGGCTCGTGAACCAGCTATCAAAGAGGGAAATTCAATGTAGTTGTGCATGTGTTAATTTATATGCCTACTTTGAATTATTTGAGCTTCATAGAATTCTCCAATGGTTTAGTAGAATTGATAAAAAGTAAGTGTCAAGAAGATACAAGTTTTTAAGAAGCTTGGAAAAAGGTTTTGAACCAAGGTACAGACTTATCATCTGAAGATAAGTTTAAGGTCTAGAATAATCAAGATGAATATCTATTATACAAAGGTATGCATACCTTGTGATTAAGAACTTAGAAGGAAGTTTATGTTTGAGTTCCATGATGTCGCTAGTGCCGGTCATCCAAGAATCAATAAAACTTGTGAATTGGTCAAAAGTCAATTTTATAGGCCAAGTCTACATAAAGATGTACAAGGTTATGTATTGAAATGTACAAATCTCAAGTAAATAAAGTAGATAAGATCAAGATACAAGGCTTATTACACCCTTTGTAATGGGAGAGTATTTTTGGGTGTGTTTAGAAGTGTGAGAGACAAACAATAAGCACACACAAGGAGCACAAACAAAGAAAGACTCACAGAGAAGATGGATGACTGGAATAGCTCTCTCTATTGATGATGAACAAAACTGAAGGAAGATCTGAATAATATACCTAATTACAAAGTACCACCACCTATGAGTGTATCATATATGTAACATGCGAAAAAATCCTCTAGCCAACACTTGAGTAAAAAGTATGTTGGAGTTAGACGTCTGTGGAAGCACGTGAACAACACAAGGAAGAAGAAGAAGCTTGGAGCACAACACACAATGCTGAATGTATTACTGGAGAATGTACAAAGATAAGTAGCCCATTATGGTAATAGGCATATATACAAGCCAGGGGAAAAAACCTCCTAAAGAGGGAAAAAAATGTCCCGGTGGTCCTATAGTGTTCACACACATCACTAACTAAATATATCAACAAATACCCTCGGGAGTGATGTGATGAATAAGGAGTTGGCACTCATGTATAAGGAAGTGCCAAGCTATGTGGAAATCACTCCACAAAAGGAAGTAATCCCAAAGCTTTGCAGAAAGCTTCAAACTCCTCCCTAGGCAGAGCCTTCGTGAAAAGGTTTGCAATGTTCTCCTTTGTGGGCACATATGCCAAGCTGACCTCCCCAGTAGAGAACCTCTCCCTGACATAATGATAATGCACCTCAATGTGCTTAGTGCGAGCATGGAACACAGGGTTCCTTGCAATTGCCAATGCGCTCTGACTGTCAGTGAAGATGGTGGTGGCAGAAGACTGACCAACACGCAAAAAAACCATAAGGCATCTGAGCCACACACACTCAACAATCCCTGTGAAAGCTGGTCTATACTCAACTTCACAATTGTAAGTGGCCACAGTAGGTTGCTTCTTGCTCAGCCAAGATATGCATGAGCTACCAAGCATGAAGAAAAAACCACTAGTGGACACACGAGTGTCATAGCAACCAGCCCAGTCAGAGTCAAAAAGAGCATCCAAATCTGGTGGTAGTGATCCCCGCTTGGGATAAAACAACCCAAGTAGCTGGGTACCACTCAAGTTGTGAAAGATGTGATTAACTGCTTGCCAATGCTCAACACCTAGGCAATGCATAAACCTGCTCGTCTGTGAGACAGCAAACTGAATATCTGGTTGACTAATGCATAAGTAAACCAGGCATCCAACAACCTGCTGATAGAGAATAGCATCAAATGCATCTCCATCATCATGAAAACTCAATCATAAACCTGTCTCCATAGGAGTGGCAATAGGTTTATAGTCTTCAAGGCCAAAATGATGCAATAATGTGTCAATATATTTCGTTTGACACGAAGCCATTCCACCATCAACATGCATAAATTGAATGCCCAAATAATGATGTAAATGGCCCAAATCAGACATCTCAATTGAGGCATGCAAATCAGCCTTAAAATCAGCAATATGCTTTTCAATAGGACCAGTGAGCAACATGTCATCAACATAGACAACAATGATCAGAAGCACACACCATTAGCATGCTTAACATATAAGGTGCATTCAGTTGGACTGTTCTCAAAACCATGTGCAACCAGATAGGCATGTATCTTCTCATACCAAGCATGTGGTTCTTGCTTTAAACCATATAATGCCTTCTTTAACTTGCACACCTGGTTTTCGCACCCTTTCTATACAAAGCCATGGGGCTAAAAAACATACACTTCTTCATGCAAGTCACCATTCAGAAATGTTGTTTTAATGTCCAGCTGATGTACATTCCAACCATGATGGGCCGCAAGTGCACAGATGCTCCGAACAGTAGTCATTCAGCAAGTAGGTGAAAAGGTTTCATCAAAATCAATGCCTCTTTCCTATGCATAACCGTTTGCAACAAGCCTAGCCTTATACCTGTCAACTCTTCCTCAGGCTTACGCTTCAGCTTGTATACCCACTTAGTGCCAATGGCCTTCTTGCCAGGAGGCAAGTCACATAAAGACCAGGTACCATTTTTCATGATAGCATCATATTCAGATTGCATTGCAAGCATCCATTGTTCAAAATTTTGTGCTTCATCAAACAAAACAGGCTCCGTCTCATCACAAAGACTAGATGCAGCCATAGCATAACAATCTGATGCAAAAGAGGCACTATGAGAGCATGATCGAGTATGATATGACAGAGGTGCATCTAATTTGTTGTCATGCAAAGTTTGCACCAACCATTTTGGCATAGTTTTTGCCTCCTCAATATCAGCTCTCTCATCAACAAATGCATCATGTAGATCTGCATCAAAAATGGAATGATCTACATCATCACATGAAACCTACAAAGGCTGAGAAGTTGTCTCATTAGGACCAGCAATAGACTGTCCACCTGTAAAAAGAGGTAACAAAGTATCATACATGTATTTGGAGCTAACAGATGTCTCCTTAGTACATGAAAGCAATGGCTGAATAGCATCTTCCACAAAAACAACATCACGGCTAACCAAAATGTGTTTAGTCTGTGGATGATACAGACGATAGCCTTTACTTTCAGAACTGTACCCAACAAAAATACATTTTACTCCTTTATCATCCAATTTTTTGCCATGTTGTTCAGGCACTAATGCATATGCCAAACAACCAAAAACACGTAGATGAGCAACAGATGGCTTCCGATCACGCTAAGCCTCATATGGAATGATAGATTGAAGTGCTTTAGTGGGACACCTGTTAAGTACATATGCTACACACATAACAGCCTGAAGCCAGAAACTATGTGGTAAAGCCCGACTCTTGACCATACACCTCGCCATCTCCATAAGTGACCTGTTCTTTTGTTCAGCAACTCCATTTTGTTGAGGTGTATACAACATTGTACACTGATGTTTTATCCCACATTCAGCCAAAAATGCATTAAAGTCAGAAGACATATAATTCCCCCCCTCGATCAGAATGGAGAGTGCCCATTTTACATGTTGATAGATTTTCAGCCAAAACCAAAAACTGTTTGAAGCACATAAACACTTCAGACTTTGCCTTCAATGGATATACCCATGCATGCCTAGAAAAATCATCAATGAAAGTCACGAAGTAAAGATAGTTCCCAAAAGAAGGTGTCTGCATAGGACCACAGACATCACTATGTACAAGCTGCAATTTTTGAGTAGCCCAAACTAAACCATCTTTTGGAAAGCAAGAACGCTACATTTTGCCCAAAATACAGCCTTCACATACATGTTTACTAGGTGCCTCAAGTTTGGGCAAAGAGGACACCATTTTAAATTTCTGCAGGTGTAGCAAAGTAGCAAAATTCAGATGACCAAAGCATGCATGCCAAAGCTTTGCATCTGACATAGCCTGAGAATCATGTACTACACATGCCAAATCATTTACAGATATTTCATAGTCTATAAGCTTATACAACCCACGACATAAAATTCCAGAAACAATAATAACATCTCCATTTGATATATCATGAAATGTGCATCTGTCATCAACATATTTCATAACCAAGCCAATCTTGGCTAATGCAAAAACTGATAAGAGATTCTTCTTGATCCCTGGCACAAATAAAGCATCTGACAAGGTGAAAGAACTACCATCAGCAGCAGTCAGAATGATCTTACCAACTCCCATAACAGGATAAGAGGAGTTGTTGGCGCATGTAACAATATTCCCTGTAGGGGTAGGCTCAAAGTGAAGAGAAGAAACTACGCTGCGAGATTATATGTTTGGTCGCCCCACTATCAAAGTACCAAACATATGAGTCTACTGCATACATGCACTGCTCATTGGAAGATGGGTCAAAACTGCAAACAGTAGTAAATGCCCATTCTTCATCATGCACAAGGTTAGCAGACTCTAGTTTTGGAGTAGAGACCTCTACAACAACCATTCCAACCTCTTTTTTCTTTGCCTCTTTTGCAGCTAGTTTAGGACAGTTCTTTATGATATGATCATTTCCTTTACAGTACTTGCAAAACAAGTTCTGATTTTTTGATTTCTTCTCATCTTTGTCTTCCTTCTTCGAATGTGCAGCATTTGCAGATTTCTGCTTGCTAGTTGAAGAGCTCCATTTTCCTTTGCCCTTTTGACTAGCTAGGAAAGCTTGATCTGCAACACATGTAATGGACATGTTCTGCCTCGACTGATCTTCTTGCAACAGAATAGAGACTAACTCCTCAAATGATAAGGAATTTGTATTGCCTTTCATCATCAACCAAAGAGTAGAAACAAAACTCTAATATGAATCAAGAAGACCATTTAGAACGGTCTGCACAAGTGAGCTATCTAGTATGACTTCATCAGCAAAAATCAAGTGTTCCTTCAAGTCTTTGATCTTTGTGAGGAAACTGTCCATAGAATCATCTTCATTCATGTGATCACTCTCCAACTGTTTTCGGAGGTAAGCAACACGGGCCTCATTCCTAGCTTGGTACAATGTGGTAAGTGTATCCCAAGCATCCGTAGTTGTTTTGCAAGAGTGAATATGAGGAATAATAGCACATTTGAGAGACAAAACTATCAATGCATTTGCCTAGCCATCTCTACCATCCGAATGAATTTGCTCTACAATAGGTGCAACAAAAACCACAGCACGAACAGGAATATGCAAAATATCATCATATTCGACACCTTTTGCATCAGCTTCAGTACCTGCAGTTGTAACAGTCACAGGTGTGATATGATGTTTTTCGGCATCTTGCACAATGTTCCACAATCCTTTTGCAACCAATACATGTCGCATCATATAATCCCATAACGGGTAGTTGGTACCATCCAACTTATCCTCAATAGCCAACATATGGAATACATCATTGCTTTCAGCCATGGCCGGTGGCTAAAATACATTGACATAGAAAATTGACTGTATCTCAAAACGTCGAACAGAACTGCCCAGATGAATTTTGCTAAACCTGAAGCAGATTTCAAGATGCTTATACTGGTGAACTCAAACTGGTATATACCTTTCGCACAAAAAGATGAAATAGCCTACACAAGTGCTGTGATAGTGCGTTCAAATGCCGAAACAAGTTGAGTATGCTCACCAAAATTTGTGTGATTCTGAGACTGCAACTGAAGAGGTATCAACGACACCCTAGATGAAGTGGCGACCTCCTCTGATACCAATTGTTGGAGTTATACATCTGCGGAAGCACATGAACAACACAAGGAAGAAGAAGAAGCTTGGAGCACAACACACAATGCTGAATGCATTACTAGAGAATGTACAAAGATAAGAAGCTCATTAGGGTAATAGAAATATATACAAGTGGGGGAAAAAACCTCCTAAAGAGGGAAAAAAGTGCCCCGACGGTCCTAAAGTGTTCACACACATCACTACCTAAATATATCAACAAAGTACCCATGTATAGGGAGAAGGTGCACATCAAATCTACCCAAGGAACATAAAAGTGTAAACCCTTCCCGGAGCAAATGATGTGAACACATACAAGGAGTGATAGATCAGATTCCACTAGGCAACAAGCCTAAAGCTTTGTGAAAGTTTCAAACTTTTCTTGTGGAAGAGCTTTGGTGAATATGTCTACCACATTATCTTGTGTAGGCATGTATATCAAATCAATATCTCTTGCATGAAGGTGCTCTCTCACATAGTGATAATGCACCTCAATATGTTTGGTATGTGCATGAAACATTGAGTTTCATGCAACAGCCAATGCACTATGAGTATCAATGAGAATATGCATAGCATCATCAATCTCCATGCAAAGATCCATCAATAGGTGTTTCAACCATATACACTCCACTATAGTTGGGAAAACTACCCTGTACTTGACTTCACAACTCAATGTCACCATTGTAGGTTGCTTCTTACTAAACCAAAATATGCATGAGTCTCCAAGAAAAAAGCAATTACCACTAGTGGACACATGAGCATAATAACAATCAGCCCAATCACTATTTGTGAAAGCATGCAAGCATGGCTGAATATCTCTGCCATAAAAGAGACCAGTGGTCTAATATAACCTCAACTTGCTTTTACATGCTCTAAGGTCGAAGCTTAGTTTAATAAATTTTACCCAAGATACATTAATCAAATATTCTAAGACATCACTTTTTGATTGCCCCTAGTCTTTGGCCTTTAAAAAGGTTGCATTTCTCTCTCTCTCTCTCTCTCTCTTTCTCTCTCTCTTTCTCTCTCTCTCTCTCTCATCTCTCTCTCTTTCATTTTCATGGTTGAAGTTAAAAAGCAAGATAATATATACTTTTCTAGGAGAAAATTGTTCCTATGTCTACTCTTCCTTCTAGCTTTGATATTAACGGAATGATATATTCTTACTTGCTTATAGAAAAAAGCTAGATTTCAACAAGAAGTCAATGCTAGGTATCAACTTCTCGTTGAAAATGAGAGGAAAAAAATTTAAGGCTTGTTTTCAGCAAAAGTTGATGCCTAGCATTGACCTCTCACTAAAAAGCATTGAAAATCACTCAAAATGTGTGCGCATGCAAGGGAATCTTCTTTGTAGTGCATCCTTGCCTTTGCCACAGTGTGTGAGCTTTTGGCCCATCGCTACAATGCATGAGCTTTTGGGAGGAGGGAGACGAGCTCTAAGATGTAGTTGAGAAAAAGAAGTTTGGTGTGATGGTCTGGTTATGTCCCTGAACAATGGAAGAGATGGATGCTCTAGATTCATTGAGAAACATGAAAAGAATTGATGATTCTTGGCAAGAAAACTTTAGGATGTTTCTTTCAGTAGTACAAGCATGAAAGATTATGAGCCATGTGAAGGAGCAAGAAGATGCTATGGAATCGATTCTAGAAAAGTCCAATAGTGATTGCAACATATTTAATTCGAGCTAGCTACTTGCTCCTCTTGCCGTGGAGCTTCTAGAATGTGTACCAACTTGATCATCGTACTACAAAACTTCTAGAATACATTGTATCGAAGGCCAATCAACATGGTAATATGCACATCCCCATGCCCCTCATCCATCAACGTGGCAATATGCACATCCCCATGCCTCATATGATATTTGAGATGAAGATGAGTACACTACACAAACAATAGTTTCATTATATGTCATCCATCAATCATAGCCGGTTCATGGGAGTGATCCTCTGAAACAATTCTCAATCTATGTCGCAAGTTTATGACAGACGGACGAATTAGAGTGAAGATAAAGAAATATAATATCTTTTTTTTTTGGAGAAAAAATGATTTTGCGTGTTTCTTGACATGATGATCATGGAGGACTTCCTTTTGGCATCTAAAGTGCAATAGGACATATAAGAAAAAAGGATTTGGACATATAAGAAAAAAGGTTCCAATTGGATCGATTAACTAATCTGCTTACTTCTTTCTACCACATTAGACCCTTTTTTTTCATACATTTGGGCTGCACGAAAAATCGTTTAAGACACTAAAACTGTTTTCCAACCTATCAGTTAGCTAAGACCAGCACTCTACACCACCATTTTCTCAAGGATGGACACACTTTCCAATTTTCATGTTGTTTTATTATTCTATCATAATTTATTTCTTCAAAAAGACAGTATCATCTATGTGGTAACATGGAGAAAAAACCTCTAGCCAACACTAGAGTAAAAAGTGCCCATGTATAGAGAGAAAATTCACATCAAAGCTGCCTGAGGAACTTCCATGGAATTTATTACAAGCTTGCCTCGAAACCAAAAAGGACATGATGCAATTTGGATTATATTCCATTGTTTGAACAAAATGGTTGGTTTCATTACTACTCAAACTATAGGTAAAACTCTAAAATTAGTCAAAATGTTTATGGAACATCTCTACGAACTCTATGATCTACCACAAGACATAATGATCAGATGGAGATAGAAAATTCAATAGTTATTTTTGGAAAACTATTTTTAGTAGGTTGGAAACAAAGTTGAATATGATCACAACCAAACATCCACAGGCAAATGGACAAATAGAAAGGATCAACAGAATTCTTGAAGATAAGTTTCGAGCTTATGTATCTTCAAAGCAAACTGCTTATGTATCTTCAAAGCAAACTGATTGGAAAGACTATCTTACTTTTGTTGAGTTTGCTTACAATAGTGCTAAGCATTCAACAACTGAATATAGTCCCTTCATGTTAATGTAAGAGTTCCATCCAAGCGTCTCATATGTAGTCGGATTGCAAAAATGAGAAAGTCCAAGAAGCTTAAGATTTCTTATAAGATATGAACTTTAAGCTGAAAGTAGCTAAAGAAAACTTGAGGAAATCCAAGGATAGATCTAAAGTATATAGCGACCCTAAAAGGTGAGATATTTCCTTTCAAGTTAGAGAACAACTATATTTGAAAGTTTTTTGAGAGATTTGAAACTTTGAAAATAAGACCGTATCCTAAAATATCTCCAAGATATTGTGTCCCTTTCGAGATTCTTAGAAAGGTTGGGACTTTGGCATATGAGTTAAAGCTTCTAGAAGATTGTCTACTCCACCCAATATTTCATGTTAGTGGATTGAAAAGAAAAATGGCTAAACAAGACAATCTTGTATTTCTAAATACAATGGTCCAACACATCTCACTTTAGAACATCCCTCATGAACCAAAGAAAATACTACATACTCGAGATAAAAATACAAGGAATCAGTTATAGAAAGAGTGCCTCGTCAAATGGAAGGATAGGATAGAAGAAAACACCACTTGGAAATGAGTAAGTTCCATCAATAAAAGATTTCTCTCTTTTCTAACTTTTAGTTAGAATTGAGGCAAATCTTTTAGGAGAGTCCATGATCAATGAGACTAATCATGTTGCACGGGGAGTATTCCACATATTATTCATACACACATTTTTAAGGATGAAAATGCTAAAATGAGGGAAGAGTGATGTATAATTATGGGTCTATTTGCATGGATTCTAAGGTTCAAGACCCTTGGATTTCCTAAAGAAACCCTTGGGAAACCTTGGTTATTTTATTTCAAATGAATCGTTTGAACTTTAGGTCCTAAGATGAGGTCCTTTAACATTTGAATAATTCAAGTCAAGATCTCTTGAGGTGTACATACAAGTAATCTAGCGCTCCTCACTTAAAAAAGCATGTGTTTTTCAAGTGATCCCATGTGATTCGATGTTGGCCCATGTGATTGCTTGACTTAGAAACTCATGTGAAGAACCCTTATTGGAAAACTGTGTGATTTGGATAGATGACAAGCCTAGACCCCTTAGGCTAGAGGTTTTTATATGGGTGGATTTGGAAAGGAGGTTACTTACTCTCACTTTCACAAGGTGGCTATTATCTTCAAGGAGGACTTTATGACAATTTTCATCCTCTTTCCCTCAATTAAATCCTTTCTCATTTGCTTATTTTTGCTTTTGCTTGCTTTCTTCGAGCTTTTTACTTAACTTTTTGCCTTTTGCTTTATCCTTTGCCACATCATTCCAACATATACCCATAATATAGCTAATGCGAACTATTCAACTAGTCCTCAATACCCAACACATCGAATACATTATTGCTACGAATCATGGTTAGTGACTATAGTCTAATGCAAACAATTGACTATTTATTAGAGCAATCAAACATAAGTACCTTTTGGATTTCAAATATACTTATAACACACATTGGTGAAACTATACCAATGAGCAAAAATCTCTAGAATTATTTGCAGAGAAGCACATTGTTTTTATTGTTATGTTTTCACTAGTTTTGCTCCCTTTCTGTTTTCTCCAAAAATGATTTGCAAGTTGTTTTGTGGAGAGTGCTTCTCCCTTTGTCCTTTCTACTACTTTTCAATTGTTTTTCTATAGGCCATGGAACTTGTTCATTAATAGGGGCATAACATGTGTGCTATCACGTCACATCACACCCCAAATTTCAAGATTCTTTCTACCCAAACGATTCTCGAGAATAATTATTATACTCGTCTTCCATCCTCATATTGTGGTCCCAAACTTATGCTATAAGACCCTATAAAGTTATACGTGTAAGCCTATGAAGTTATGTCACCCCTCTCAATGTTATGTGTGTAAACCTAGTAAATTTACACGTGTGAGAGATCCAACCCATAATAATTTGCTCCATCAAAAGGACATCATATTTCGCTTTTAAAAGAAATCTAAATAAAAGAATTTTGCACGCATTCAAAACGCTCTCAACGAGGACAGAAAAATGAAAATGGGAGCCGGCAAGGAAATATTTTGCTTCGAGGAAAATTGGGGGGGGAGGACGTCCGACGTGTGTTCTTCAATATAGGCTGTTCTCCATTTCGCTCTAAACAGTGGGCGGTCGGCAAAGGTGGCAGTTTGTTGTTCCTGCAGTCATGCGCTCGTGGTGTCGCCGATCTCTCCATCTCCTCCGTATCTTTTTGTCGTCTGCCTATTGCCATTCCACACTTCCTGCACTTGACGTCCGGTTGCAGAGTGCTTCATTCTCATTACTTCACATACAGTGCTGTATTTAGCGTCATTTCTAAGTTGTGGTTTAACTCTGTGCTCTATCATGTTGCGCCTTTTACAACGGAGGCGTGCTGTTCGGCGCTTGTCCACATTCTGGCACTGCGGATCACCTTCCACAGGAATTCTTTGCGGGATCATTTTGTCCGAAACGCCCCTTCGTGCTCAAAAGGAACACCACATTGGGGCAAGACACGCTCACACTGCGTCTAGAATTTTCTTAGGCGGACTGGGAGTACAGAGGCTCAGCGCGCTTGAGAATCAACCTTTGCGTTGGGCCTATCAAACGCAGCATCGAAGATATGCACATGCTGAAGGAATATATGTGCATCACACCACAGGTCATACTGGTCACTGCTCTTTATCTGTGACTATCGGGCTTTTCCATGCTCTTAGGGACACTCATCCGAACTTGGGTTTTTTTACGCCCATTGAAGACGCTCCTCCCCCAAATTCGCCTAGCAGGTTTCAGATCATGAAGCAAATATTTAATCTTGAAGACAAAGATACGTCAATGCACGGCGTTACACACGTGCGGGCTTTTGAGCTCATCGAGCATAATAATATGGATGAACTTCTGGAAGAAGTTCTTAAAGGTACGAGGTCAAATGACAGTAGGAGCTGTGCATAAAAGGTGAGTTTGTTTACCGGTAAAGGAAGCTCAAGTAGGTTAGCAGAGGGCAACACATTAAGCACTACGAATTCCTGCTGATTAAATTTTCCAAACACCGAAGCATATCATCACTTAAGCAGGTATTAGAGGCGATTGAGATAGCCTTTGGCAAGAAATTCAGATACAGTTTTCAGGTCTTTCTAGATCAGAGCGATGCAGAGTATGAATTAAACTATATCTATTTATGTTGTTATTAGACTTAAATATGGTATTCTAGGGTTGGTTTCATTCACACGTAGGTGCAATTGGGCAGCATTTATGGGTATTGGAAGAGTGATCTCGACTCTTTATGGGTGATAGAAGGGACGTTTGCATCTCAACAAATATTTTTGCTCTCCATTTTATTTCTGGACTGATCCTTTTATGAATGCTTTTTTCACTCTTAAAAAAAAAAAAAAAGAAAATTGGAGGTTTTGGCAAGTGCCTACTCCCCCGGCTTTAACTTTGAAAGAACAACTGTACAGGTGAATGGGATGGGTATAGTACCCGCGGGACCCCCCCTATCCCACAAACCAGGGGTTAGATTAGGTTACAACTGAGTTACATCTTGTTTAAACTGACGAAAGGCTTACATGTCTAGCTTGGGGGTTGAACACTGGACCTTTGCCTCATGAGCCAGTGATACTGATGGATTATATGTATAGCAAGCGAAAGAAATTGAGTTTTACAAATCTTGCATCAAAAAAAGGATAAAAAAAAAATGATCTCGTATTGAAACTCTATGCACTAGGTCAAAGTTAGTAATGCTTAAAGAATGCAGCTAAATGCTGCAGTTGGAGCTTGATGAGAATATTACTTCAATGCACTTTTTTAAATCACTTGATGCGTAATAATTCTTGACGAAGAGTTGAAGTTTTCCGCCAAATCTATTTTCACTCTTTTTGTGTTTAGTAAACAATGAATCTGGATGTTGCACAACAACTTTGCAAAGTCTAATGAAGGAGTTGATATTTTGTAGAGTGAAATCTATACTCTTGGAAAATGTACCTATAACAATAAAAATTTGTTTGAAGTTTTTTCTTGGAGAGACTTAGGTGATATGATCACAATGCCTCGTCCATCACTTTGGAATAGTAAATTATTTAGATAACTCTTGCTCTAGAGTAGTTTGGCCTATGCAATCATAAGGTGATATATCCACCAAACTTTGCAAGGAATCACAGAAAACCAAGGACTATGTTGGGCTTGTAAGAGATTACTAGAACATAGTGACGCTTGATTTCTCCCCAAAATCTTACATCATTTATGGTTTTGTTGCTAGTGAAGGGAGAATCAACCCTTATAAGATATGTTGGAGTCTAACCACTTTGAGATAATCTTTTTGATTTGAGAAAGGTTGCTTCAAATTTAAAAATTGAAGCTAATAAACCAAAGAAAGTAGCAATGTAAAAAGATAAAGCTTGAATAACTACACCTATATGTTACACAAGTTTCAACTTTCAAAGCAATCCATGCAAATAAAAGCTTCTAAAGGGAACTTCTCTCATGCTTTTCTTTTTCAATCTTGTTAGTAGATAGAGTGACCCTTTTTGGATATGAACTATAATGCATGTTCAACTTTAGATTTAAATTATATCAAACGGTTGAGAATTTGATCACATTGAAGATGCTTGTATAACCTAATTTAAGGGCCCTACAAAATTTTGTAGTACAACTAAGAGTATTCTTCGTTTAATTTTAGATGAGAACAATTTTTTCCAAAATTGGTCTCATTGGTCTAATTCCAAATTGGTCTCATTGTTCTAATTTCATAAGTGGTCTAAAGGACCAATTTTCCCCAAATTCATCCTAATTCTCGAGAGAGACCAATTTCTAAAGTCTAAATTCCTTGGAGTTGGTATGTGGACAATGGTCTTTATCAGCCCACTACGAGCCAAGGACTCACCAAAAGCATGAATATGGCTTAGCTGATTTAGGACAGAGAAAGTGGTGGTTTGAAGTGAAAGAGTATCAAAAAAGTAAGTCAGAGAGTCAGAGTAGTGGAGGTAACCACCTTGCATAGGTAGGTTAGATAAAGAGAAGATTTGAGAATCAAAAGACAGATAGAAGAGAGAACATAGAGAATATTGAAGTGGTATGTGAGAGATAGATGCATTAGTAATACTCTAATGAGCATTGAGTGGAGTGCATTGATGATGGCTTCAACCTAGCTTCGACATCTCAAGACCGAAGGCTTGGACTAGAGTCTCTGGTCTTGGCACATAGGGTGGGCAAGCAGAGTGAGTCTAGAGGGCTTGTGTGCTTCAACATTGCATTTGAAGCTACCATTTGTAACCATTGTTCTCTCTTGTATCTTCCATGCATGAAATAAATAAACTAATTCTTCGGTGCCTCTTATTTTGATGATTCAAGTTTAAGTTGTCTCATTTTATCGTATCTCTGTTGATTTTGTGCAAAGCATGCACATAATGCATATTGCACCGAGTAAAAGAACCTACATCGAGCACAAGGAGAACAAGAATTTCCTCTACAAGTGCTCAATTTTGCATGCCTGATGGGGCTTTGCTTTGCATTTTTCTCCTCAACCCTTTTTTCTCTTCTCCTTAGTGTTCTACTTCAGGTTCAGGTTTGGTTCTACATTAATTCCTTGGACATTTTAATCTTTGTTTTTTTTGTTAAGAAAAGAAAAGTTTTTAGTCCTTGTTATTTTGATCTTATGACTTATTACAACTCTTTTCTCTCCAAATGAATCTAATTTTTTAAAGTCCAGCATTCCGGTCCAATTTTCTAGTCCGAATTTTAGCCCAATCTCTTTAGTCTAATTTTTTTTTTTTTTTAGTCCCAAGTTTAGTCTTTCATATGGTGTACTATTTGTAGTAAAATATGTCACAATTTCCTTAAGGGGCTCCAAACAAATTGGATTCATGTTCCTGGAGCACAATTCAACCACAATATCCAAGGGCTCCAACAAGAGGCTATGCATACAACTTGATTTAACAATAATCAGAGAAAGCCCATTAATAAAAAGAAGCCGCTCATGTGTTATAGATGTGGGGAAATACGGGCATTTCCAAAGCAGATGTCCTCTCTAAGAAGGATCACCTCCATGCGAGCTTTGCCCAAAGGCTACTGAGCACTACTCAAAGGACTATTCAAGATTGCGGCCAAGTTCTAACCAGGGAGGACTATGTGGGCAGTAACTAGGGAATTCATGCTACGAGGTAAAATGTAATATCAGTAAAAGGCTAACAAGTTTCAAAATGGGGAGACATCATGAATATGGATGCTCCAGCTAACCTTAATCTAGAAGGTAGGTCAATTCCAAAAATTGGATCAATTCCACAAATTGAACCCAATTCTTGAATTAGACCTATTCAAGAAATTGGACCAATTTCAGGAATTGGACCAACCCTTAAATGTAGAATTTCAACTCAAAATGTACAGCCCCATGGTCCAATATTTCAAATATGAATGATGGAGAAAAAACAAGAGCAAAAATACCCTTTCGCGATGTGGTCTTCAAAAAGTTGAAACAATCCATCTCGGAAGCATAGGGCCCAACTCACACCATCTTAAGAGTTGCATTTCAGAATCACTCCAAGCTAACGTGGTATCTCTACAGGGAGTGCACACAACTGATACAAATGCAAGAGTCCTCACACGGGCTCAAAAGAAAAGATAACAAGACGAGATCAGATCTCGGGAACATGCCGATTCTCAAGAAGAGGCCGTTTCCAGTCCAAAGACACATTTTTTTGGAGGAGGAGAAGCGGTAAATAAAGCCTACAAAGACAAAGTGAGGGATCTACAAGAATCATTAGGACTAGACATGGATTCTGCAATCATGGACATAGAGAGTCTTCTAAGGAACACTTACAAAGAGGTATCTTTATATGACCTCAAGATGGATGAAAGATTTAGAAGTGATATTCTAGAGACATTTTGTCCACCACCCCCTGAGATCACAATTAGTGGCGGGCATGTGGAGACGAATATGATCATGACATGTAAAACACCAACTATTGATCCTAGAAGCCCTATTGTCACATTGACCATTTCAGGCAAGATGTTTAGATGAGTAATTATCGACGGAGGATCACACATTAATGTAATGCCCATTATACTATGATTTCGTTGGGTTTGGAAATGACAAAGCAGGCTTCTTTTAGAGTAACTCTTGCATATCAAAGTAGAATTCAGCCATAGAGAATAGTGGAGCAAGTACATGTACTTATCCAAAAGATTCAGTTTTTCTTAAGCTTTGTTGTGGTTGATGTTCCATGCATAGATGGAGGCTATCTTCTCTTGATTGGGAAACCTTGGCTGAGGCATCATCATGCAACTCATGATTGGAGCAATGACACCTTGTTGGTCAACACATCTGGACACTTGAGACAATGCTTAGTTTTGGACAAAGGATCATGAGAAGGCAAGAAGGTAACACTCATTCCTTTTTCATCCATAAGGAAAAAGAATTCAAAGTAGAAGAGGATCAAGACCTCTTGCAATTGATAGAAACCGTGGAATCTTCTCTTGCTATGGGGTCAAGATCACCGAGAGTGAACAGGAAATTGTTGAAACAATTGGTCTTTGGGAACCAATTCTTGACTATAGAAGGGGAAAAGATAAAATGTGTAGGTATAACCAAGAAGAACCTGATGAAAAAGTTGATGTATCAATTGATGGAAAGAATGTCAAAATAGCACAAAAACTCTAATTTCCAGCAACCCTAATTTTTGGTACTTAGCCACAGGAAGTCAAAATTTTTTATTAGCTCATCATATAGTACTTGCGGAGAGCTGTCATTTGATATATAACATTATGTCATCAGAGGTCCAAAAATGCAAGAAATCCCTAACCTTAATTTCTGTCCAAAATGTTTTTTATGCATATACCTCATCCTCATGTCATGAGCATTAAGAAAAGCTACTTTTTATAATTTCTCTACTTCAATATTATGAGATCGTAGCCATTTTAGCATTGAAACGCTGATCGCTTTTAAATTAATGAAATTGCTTTTTGAAGCTTTTCATCATATTTTTCGCCAAATCAGCTTTAAACTTATATAAGAAGGTGTTAGGGCTCACTCTTGGTATCTCCCAAGATCAACTTCTAGCATACTTAAGAAGTTTTGAGTGCTCTACCACTTGGAGGAGGTGTTCCCAACTTTTGGTCCAAATTTGGAGGAGATTTTGGTAGTCAACCATCAGCTTTTGCTGAGCTTTATAAGTAGCAAGTACAATTTCAGTTCTTCTATTGTTGCCGCTGTTCCAAGGCGTGTGCCTTCTACTTCAATATGAGGAGGAAACTATCTTGCTATTCAGGTCAATTTTTGATTTAGGGTTTCTTAAACCCTAATTTCAGATTTAGGGTTTGCTTTACAAACAGTTCTAAACTGTTTCTATTCACTTCAATTGCACATACACACACTCTTTGTACCTTTTAGGTTTCTTGTATCTAGAACCCTAAATTCAACCTAGATTCAGTTTTGTATTAGCATACATTCAGTTTTTTATCATTACACACATTGTAATTTGACATTCATATTAGATAGTGTAAGTAATCATTCAACTTACTTTGACATTTTGAAAAATTGTGTATTCTCTTTCTATTTCTCATTCATCTAATTTTGAGTTTTTATGTGTGTATGCTAAGGTTCATGTGTTGGAAGTTTTTGTAAACGTGTGAATGTTATTATTAGGGCCCACCTCACTTCCAACATCAACATGCAAAAACGAGCCAATGAAAGGACCAAAAGAGAAGCTTGCATGGGAATGTGCTCAAGAGAAGAAGATCAGTGTAGGTTAATTTGGGAACAAAGGAAAAGCCTTAACCTGTTCTCATTGCATGTTGGTTGTGGAAGTACCCTAGTCTCCTAACAGAGGTAATCACATTTGTGCAAAAATTAAAACATGTCTTTGCATGGACTTATGAGGATCTAGAAGGGATGGCTCCACATTTGGGAGAGCACACCATTCCTCTCGTTGAAAATGCTAAACCTATCAGAGGAAGGATATATAGACTCAACCCCAAATATGCAGAAGTTGTGAAGAAGGAGATTGAAAAGATGGAAGAAGCAAAGATCATTGTGCAAGTAGAACATTCAAAGTGGCTATCCTCCATGGTCATAGCTCCACAAAAGCAGTCCAACAAAATTCGGATATGCGTTGACTTTAGGGCTCTCAACAAGGTGACGATTCTTGATGGATTTCCTACTCCTTTTTCTGAACAAGTTGTAGTAAGATATGGCTGGTCATTCTCTTTACAACTTTATGGATGGATCTAGTGGGTACAACCAAGTACCAATTAATCCTGAAGGTTAGTTAAAGACAGCCTTTGTCACCCCATGGGGTACATACGTGTACACAAAAATGGCCTTTGGACTAAGGAATGCTCTTGCATTTTTCAACAAAGTGGTCTACACTATTTTTAGGTCACTACTAAAATTTTTTAGAATTTTTAAGGATGATTTTTCTTCCCTTTCATGTAGAAGTTGCTCTTCTCCTATGGAAAAATTTAGAGAACACCTTTCTTAGTTGGAAGAAGTTTTTGAACTGTGTAGAAGTGCTTAGCTGAAGCTAAACCCAAACAAATGTCATTTTCTGGTCACTGAAGGCACACTTCTCGGGCACGTGGTCTCTTCCAAAAGTATGGCTCCTAGCCCAAATAAGGTCTTAGCCGTTATGAGGATGCCTCTTCCTATTAATGCAAAACAAGTTCCAAGTTTCTTAGGCCATGCTGGTTACCGTAGGAAGTGCGTCATAATGTATGCAGGTATAGGGAGGCCATTGTCAAAACTAACAGGTAAATTAGAATTAATCCAATTCAGATGGATTGACGAAGAGGAAAAAGCATATGAAGTCTTGAAAAGGATGTTGGTGAGTGCTCCTATTCTCATTGTTCCAGATTGGGAAGTCACCTCCCATGTGCATGTAGATGTCAGCTCTATTGTTGTAGGGGCAATTCTTACGCAGCCTAGCAAAGAGCACAAATTAGATTGTCCAATTCATTATGCTGGTAGGATTCTCACCAAGGCTGAACGAAATTATAGCACAACAGAGAGGGAAGCTTTGGCCATAGTATTTTCTTTGAAAAAGTTTGGACATTATCTTCTTGGAGTTCATTTTGTTGTGATCAAGGATCATCAAGCGATAAAGTATCTACTAAACAAGCCTAATATCGTAGGATGAATTTGGAGATGGGTGCTCTTTGAGGAATTTAATTTGAAGTAGTTTAGAGGCCCGAAAAACATCATGTAATGGCTGATCACTTATTGAGAATACAAGTATCCATTCTTGAGGGCGATAACAAGGAAATCGATGATGATTTGCCAGACCACCACCACTTCCATGTAAGCACTTATCCTTCATGGTATAGTGAATTAGGCCATTTCTTGTCTATTGGAACTTGTCCCTCCCAAATGACAGCATTGGAAAAGAGAAGAGCCCTAATCAAAAGCAGAAGCTTCACTTTGATTGGTGGGTCTCCAAGATTGGTCTAGATGGAATCCTTAGAAAATGTGTATATCCTAGGGAGTCCAAGCCATTTTAGAATCTGCACATAATGGAACCTCTTCATGTCATTACCCCTGTCATATCATTGCACACAAGGTAGTTCAGAGTGGACTATGGTGGCCCTACCTCTTCACGGATGCATGTTAATTGGTGAAAACTTGTGATGTTTGACAAAGGTGTGGTCCTAAACCTTCTAAGCTCAATAAGCCCTTGCAAATTTCAACAGCATGGCAGCCCTTTGAGAGAAGGGGTTAGCAACGGCAAGGGCAACGCGTTAGCAACGGGTTAGCAACGAGGGCAACGTTTGGAGCTAGGCGTTGCGATAAAGTGATTTATTTTTCAAAAGTTATATATATATTTTTTAGATATTTTGGGTGTTATGATATATAATAAGGTGGGATATGACTATATATACCATAAAATACTATATATATATATATATATATATATATATATATATATATATATATATATATATATATATATATATATATGTGTGTGTGTATGTATGTATGTATGTGTGTGTGTATATATATATATACACATATATGTATGTATGTATGTATATACATATGTACACACACACACATACACAGACACACATATACATACATATACATACATACATACATACATACATACATACATGCATGCATGCTTGCATACGTACATACATACATACATACATACAATGAGAGAGAGAGATTATCATGATTCATAACATAACATTTAACATAACAATGTAACAGCATGAATAATGATTCATAACATAACATTTAACAATGTAACATGTTACATCATATATGAATGATGATACATCATACATGATCATTGATACATCAGAATAAAAACATAGAGAATCACTATGACAAATCATATGAGTCATGGAATAAATCTTAAGTGGTAAATGATAAATATGAAGTCACAAGTGCCATCACAAAAGCAAATCAAATAGTGGAAAGCAACGTTGCCTATCATTTCCAAAATATAAATCTATTTCAAGATGAGAAGTCATATTTTTTGTAATGCAAGCATTGAAGGTTTTGAGTTATAGATAATTTTTTATCCCTCCTCAGAGAAATATATTTTTTTGGTATTTTTTGGATTAAAAAAAAAAAATGAATGCAAAGCAACGCGTTGCGAATGTAGCAACGTTGTGAAGTTGCGGTGGCGAAGTTGCGGAGCGTTCGCAACGCGTTGCGATGCAACTATGCAATAGACTATGCTACTAAGTGGGCAGAGGTCATTGCATCCGTGAACTGTACATCTAATATGAGATTACCATGGGAGTCTCAAGGTCCTTGTGTAATGGTAGCTCATCTCAACTCTTTAGGTGAACTGATAGCCTGAGTTATCCATAGCCTTGTTGAAGCTAAAATACAGTACATACTCTATCCACAGTTTGTGATCATAATATCTTATTAACATTTTTCTGAATCTCAGGTCATGTACATCAAATCAATATAGGAACTAGTGAAGATATCTCATATACTAATTACTCATGTTGCGCAAGGATCCTTAATGACTTGTGTGATGGACCTGTAGCCACATACTGAGTCTTTCTCCAGTGACCAACTTGACCATCTTCTACAAGTCCTTACTCAAAATTCACACATCCAAGGTGTTGATCTGCAACTGAGCTACAGCTTATGATTGCAATCATCTTTTGAAGCCTATGTATTCACATGGTTTATTGAGCACTAGAGCTGAATGGCTCCTGTATTAATACAATACAGTATTGAACACACTAACGGATTGTTGGCCCCAGTTTTTTTGCACTCATTCGGTATTTTTTTTAATTTTTTGGGTCAGAATCATGAACATAAACAGCATATAGGCTTTGCTTTTTTGGGAGGAATCCAGATACATACTCTATGTGGACCAATTTATAGATAGGGATCAAATTCTTGTACATGTTCAGGAGTCCAGAGAACTGTATGAAGAATTTTGTTCAAATGATCAATTAACAAATCTATATATGTTTCAGAAAAGGACAATAATAAGAGTGGAAGGAGCTCTATAGAGAGCCAAAATTGCACCAGCTCAAGAGATTTGCAGAAAAATTGGTGAAATTAAGGTTGAGATTTACCCTCCCCAAAGTTTTGATTGAGAATTTATCGACAGTGGAATTGTGTTTAGCGATTTCACGTTCTTCCCTGAGGCAAACACAATCCAAAATAAAAGGATACTGTTTAAAATTCAGCATCAGCCTCAGTTTCAGTATTTCAACCTCGGCCTCAACTACTATCTGTGAATTTCTCAGCCTAGCCCCCTAATTTTGTCATGAAGTTTTCGTCTGTGTCCAACTTCAGTTTCGGGCTTATCTTTTGCTTGTGTTCATCCTTTGTAATTCATGGTCATGAAGCCTGCTGCCTACATAATTTCAGATTTTATTTATGAACTCAGGCTTATAGATCAGACTTTTGCAGCATATTCTCTATTGCATCGTCTCATTTCTTGTGTAATGTCATGATTATCAACTGATTTCTTTCGCAAACATTGCCAAACAAATGTTTCCCAATACTGATTTCTTTTCCTTTTCTGAGAACTCATGATACTGTTTCTTCTATTGTAGCTTATGAAGCTTGCAAAGCGAAACATGATTTCGTAGTTGTTGAAGGTGCAAGTTTGAAGAGAGCTGGAGATGATTCAACGGTGTTGAATGCAAAAGTTGCTTCAACTCTGGGTTTACCTGTTCTGATGGTAACTGATGCAGTGGAGTCAGCTGGTGTTGGCAAGAAGAAGATTGTAAGGTGGGACAGGTTGGAGTGGGAGAGTGACATTGCCTTAACATGTCAATTAACTGCCTCTGTGATGAAAAGAAATTTTGTTGATGTCCTGGGTTCAGTGATTTATCAGCTTCCAGACACGAAAAGGGGTCAGACACTATTAAAGAAATATTTTGAGGAGCTTGATATTCCGTATCTTGGAGCAATACCAGATGATTCAATACTGAAATGCATCAAGGTAAAACAAAACCTTTAAACAGTATTAAGATCATAGCTTTCAATCAACAAATGCTTTAACCTTCTTTTGGATCCTTTTCAGGTTGATGATATTATAAGTGTTCTAGGAGCAGATATCCTTTATGGAACCCACGGAGCTATTGCAAATGCAAAGGAATCAAGTATTTTCATTACAGGGATTCCACAGTTATCAGACTTTCTTGAATATGCCAAGGGCTTGAAGGATGCAGGGAAGAGCATAGTGGTCGTCACTGATGCAAGTCGTCCAGATATATTACTTGGGCTTATTGCTCTGAATCAATCTGATACTTATCCCAGCTTATCGGCGGTTGTTGTGGCTGGTCGGAGTATGCTATCACCTGAAGTGGAGATACTTATTAAGGTAAGAATATGGTTTGCTTGGTGTCAAATTTGATACATAGAGTTACTATTATTGTTGTCTTATAACATGTATAATGGGAATACTTAATGAAGTACCTAGCTCAGCATGGTCATAAGTGGACGTTTTTCTGCGTATGTGCAACTGATTGATCTTTTACCTGGTGTAAATATAGGCTTTCTTGCTTTTTAGTCAGTAGGTACTCAATGGTGTTTTTGAATCTCATTACACATGGGAAATATTAATGCATGCTGTAAACATGTTTTCTCTTAGTAATGAGAAGACTATGCACTCATAAGGTTGTGCTGATTGTGTTTATGGTGCAAAGTTCAGTCATAAGCATTTTGCATTGTGGGATCCTCATTTCGTTCATTATTTGTTGAAAATTTTATTCATTTATATTTTGTATTAGTCTTTTGCTTTCTTTCCATTGAGTAATTTTTGTGAGGCCAGACTTTCTCTAGTCGAAGTAGGTATAACAAGCGTACATGTTGGATTTTATTCATTTGAGAGCAGTTATGTGTCTGTATCTATATAAGAGCTGTCATCATTGCTTTTGTTTATTTTCTTAATTATGCTTTAGGGTACTGTTTTTCTGTCACGTTTTAAAGTATTGTCTTTATTCGTTGCAGTTCTTCCAAAGATATACATGTCTATTGTTAATTTTTTGAAATCTCTATGTACTTGTTTGTTTTTACTAAATATGCAGACATTGCTATCTTTATTTTTGAAGAGTTTTAGCTGTTCTCCGTTATCTAAAAAGATTGTTATGCTAGTGCTGGTGCTGACCAGACCACCACCATGGCTGAAGCAATTACTCCCACTATGGTTACCACCACCACCACCACCACCACCACTATTGCTACTACCGTTGCCACCGCCACCACTGATACTGTTGTTGTCAGCAGCACCACCACTTCCACCACTACCACTATAGTATCACCACCACCATCATCACGACAATTATTTTCACCACCATTGCTATTGCTGTTACCACTATGGTTACTCTTACTATTACAAGTTATAGCCATACCCATACCTACCACTACATGTGCTACCACCACAATTTCTACCTGTGCCACCACTAGCACCATTGTGAGTTTCAAAAGGAATGGCATGCTTGGGATGCACCTCACGACCGATTGTATAGCCCTCGGTCTCACTATTCATCTGACCACCGCGAATAGGATACCTACCATAGAGTTCTTGGCTTTTGGTCTCGACTATCCCTCATGTTAAAAGCCTAGGCAACTTGCCCTTGTTCCTATAGTTACATGACTTGTTTAAATATATTGCATTCATCCCCTTCTAATGATCGATGTCATTAATGCGGTAGAAGAGGATACACAAATGTTTGAACCGACATACAATTCCTAGAAAGTGTTAGAGAGTGCACTTGGTTTCTTGAATATGAGATATTCTAGAATGGAGAAAATCTAATCCTCTATCTCTTTTCTACCTAGTATTACAAATCAACCAATAGTAGTCCTTGTCTCGAGCATACTCTAGAAACCCATTTGTAGCCCATGGAAGGATGTGCGCATCAAAAGCGCTTAGAATAACCTCAAGGCCCTTAAGCTTAGGCTTGACCATTGATCTTGACCACTTTTCAAAAGGAGAGACCTTGACGACTTGTCCTTATTTCAAATGTAGTACACAATTGACTGCAGTTCAGAATAGAGTCTTAGTTTACTTAAGTAAGAACTACCACAAACTCTATGTGGACTTGTTAGCTTCATTCAAAACTATAGATCATATTAAATTAAATATTCTAGAATTGTGCTCATCTAATAGATGAGCCACTTGTGAACTTCCACAATCTGGTGCATAGATATAGTATCATCGATAGAACTATTAATCCGGAAAGAAAAGAACGACAACTTATCAACATGCAAAACACGATAAAATTGCAACCTAGTTGGATTTCTAATATATATACTATGTCACAAATTTATGTGAGTATCATCCAAGGGCTATAAGAACTTTCCTGGTAAATTGGTAAAAAGACTATCTCCCTTATGAAAATTCTTTGGAAATTAGCTTAAAATAAATATGAGATTTTGATGCCCTAGAGGATTCTTCAGGCATCCATAATGTGCTTGGTACAAATGGATTCATGTCTAAATCTACCTCATAAGTAAACAAACTTGTCAACTCATGAAACCAGCAAGAATAAATTATTCCAATTAGTGGAAATTTGTTCCAATTAGTTTATCCTCATAAGCTCTAAGTAGATCCGCTAGGTCTACTCTTTCTATTTGACCATCAATGGCGGATGGTCTCCACTACTTATCTTGAGTTGAACTCATTTTGAGTTGAATTGTGGGTCTTCACTCCTCATTTTGAGCTCCAATTATGGGTCTCTCAAAACAAAACTCCAAAAGTTTACTGTGAATTTAACATTAATGATCCAAACAAGCAACTTATGGAGCTTCCACTATTTCTTATATGAGTAGAGATAGCCACATCTAGGAAGCCAACTTGCTCTTTCTGTCCATTAAAACTCGGATAGATTTCAAGTGAGCCAATTTGCTCTTGCTATCCACAACAACTACGATGGCTTCATTTTGTTTGTATGTTCTTAGAAAACCAACTCTTCAAGAATACTTTATCATTTACAAAGGCTTAAAGTGAGCTAATTGTTTTACTTATTTTGCATTGTTTGCATGATAATTAGAGCATTGATGAACGATTGCGTGCACATCTTTAGCCAACCTACGCCACCTATCATGTTCGTTTCAATCACTTGAGAAATAAACTGATAGACTTGCCTTGTTTGCATGTGCGGGCCTTGCAGTTCCATGTATCTAGGCCATTCTCCACTTGCCAATGGGCTTCGTGTGTTTGCTTCTCTAATGAAGATGGATCCAAACTTATTTTTGTGAGGACAGATATTTCAAGTCCTTACAGACTTCCCATGTGCTTCTTTCCTTGCTGAAATCATTAGCTGCACTTAAGAAATCAAGTATTGAGGCCAGTTTTTGCACATATATGTGTATGTTTTGTTTTTTGCATACACCAATTGGGCACTTTCATGATTGTGCTTTTTGTTAACGTGTGTGAACTAGTATACCTTGGACTTCGTGTAAGTGTTCACAAATGTACCTTAGTCTCGCTTTTGTGCTTTGGTACTTGTGCTTGTGTATTTTTTGTTTCTTTGCTCTTGCGAATTCGTGCAATCCTTCCAATTTGTACGGTTCATTAGTTTTATGTACTTGTCACCTCTAGGCACTTTTTGCCCTTGTGCTCACGTTTGCATGGCACTTATTCTATATGTCTGAAGCTAGAGCTCAAAG
>CM035417.1:184542366-184557366 GCA_020310875.1 Ceratopteris richardii | reverse complement strand
ATTATGTATGAATGAGTCAATTTTCATGTGGGATATTTTAAGATTTTAGTTTTATCTTTTATGTATGTAATTTTATCTATGTGATGTGTAGATTTTGGAATGATAGGAAATATTCTTCACCCACTTTATTATTTCAATGAAATATATTTGCATATCATATTTGGCATTGCAAAACAACTAGTGCACCTTATGAACCTTACCTTGCACATAAGGTGCAATATTCAAACCAATGTAACTAGCATTGGAATAGCAATGGCATAGGCTATGTGTTTCTAATGTGTTGGCAACGGGTTGGATTTACAAACCCTGAGTTGCGATAAAGTTGTATGCAAATCAATCTTTTGAAATCTTTTTTTTTGGGGGGGGTTATATTTGGATTTTATGTATCCCAAGTGTATTTATCCTCTAAGCATGCTTGAATATTCTAAAAATATGGAACAATAATATTATAAAAAGTATATGTATTATTGTTATTAGCTGAGACTCAAGTAGTCCAATTTTGATTGCCAATGGCGCATGCCAAATCTAAAATTCATATTCGGAAGCATTATGTGTGACTTGATGTGTATAAGGCCACTAGTGGTACTTTGTGAATCTCATTAAGAACTCCTAAAAAGAAAAATCTTTAGTTCAAGTGCTTTGATTCTTTAAGCTCATGAGATTTGTTAGGAAATGGTGAACATCAAGTCTATAATTAATTAGAGGATTTATGATTAAAAAATGGTGATATGTATACATCACATATATACAATAATTTTTATTAGCCTAGAGAAATTGTAGCAGAGTTTAGAACATTTTTTTATAGGTTGAGAGTAGATGATGGAAAGCACACTTTAATCCATTCACAAGCAAGTGGATTCCATGTAGCATTAATCAAACCTTTCTCAAGGTTTTTGGTTAAAAATATTATTGTGTATTGTGATAAATAGATCATTTAACACTTTTTAAGGAGTTACGGTAGAGAAAGAACTTTGGTCTAGCCACAACTCAAATTATAGGCACATTAAAGTTTTCTTTCTTTCTCTTTAAGGGTCATGCCCATGATTTGAATGAATTCTAAGATAAGCTTGTTTCCTATTTGAAGTGAATTTCCATTCAATACAAAGTGAGAAAATTTTGCATACAGTTTATAAGATCAATAATTATGATCTATAATATTTGATAACCATGTGCTATCCAACAAGTTAACAATCCATAAACGAATAGGTTGAGATTAGGAATACCCTTTTTTGGGGGGGGGTTTTGGGGGGGTGGGATCTCTATCAAAAAAATTCACTATTTGTTTAGATTCCAAAGCTTGCCACACTAGGAATTAAGAACCCATGGGACAAACAAAATATACCACTTTCATTGTATTTATACCACTTCTATAGTAACAAATAATGTCTTCCCGTCAGGTCATTTTGGCATGAGAGGAGGCCTTTTTCATGTCATGTGGCAATGGGTTGTGAACCCATTGGCAATGTGGGGTTGTTAGCAACACATTGCGAGCTGCATTGTAATTATTCAGACTTTATATTCACCAAACCCCAGACATCTATGTACGAAACCATTTTGTTTATAATGGTCTCCTTCCAAACTTTATCTTAGTGAGAAGTTCATGATTTTTTTCACATCATGAATACATACTATTTTATACACGCTGTAGATTAACTATTATATTGGGATTTCTTTGCTTATTGTAGGTGAGGATGTTCTCTTGCAAATATACTTGGTTCTTATAAATTAAAGATAAAGAAAATGAAGAAAAGGAGAGTCTCCATGCATGCATGCAGACATGCACACATGCAAACAAATGTTTAGGGGTAGATAGTGCATACATGGCACATGCACTTGTGTTTGAACACAAATTTCTGTGCACATAATACATATATCCACAAACACATTCATTGATGACAACGATGACTACAGCAAATCATATTTGATATCCTTCACTTTTTTATCCTGTGACCCCTCTAGTAGAGAAATCATTAGAATTTGGCTACCAACATGAAGTGATCGATCAATGTTAAACTTGTGCATTTTGTATTTAACTAAAAATTAATTGTGATTTTCACTGTTCCAGGTGTTGTTTGAAAAGCATGTTGACAAAGATCTCCTGCTAACATTACTAACACAGGTATGTATATTTCATTTTCAATTGGGAAAATCAGGTGTGACAATGAATGATTCTTGAGTTCCTTTTTGTGCTTAGAGAGAAAACTTGAACTATGCAGTATTGGTCTGCAGGAGAGAGTCATACCAATTCATCCCAAAGTATTTCAGCATCGCATTTTTGTGAAGGCGAGGTCGTCAATGCAGCATATAGTGTTGCCAGAGGTAGTCATGATATTTAAAGATGCTAGTAGATCTCTATTCACCTTTTCAAATCGATCAGTTAAATGCATGCAGGGAGACGAACCAAGGACTGTTAGAGCTGCCAGCATCTTGCTAAGGAATGGTGTATGCAAACTGACTATGTTGGGTGATGTAAAGAAAATTGAGGATCTTGCACGTGAGCTTCAAGTTGATTTAGCTGGTGCACAACTGGTTGATCCTTCGGATTCAGAATATCTGTCAAAATATTCAAAGTATCTCTATGAAGCGAGGAAGCATAAGGTGATATGCAAATTTTGCACATTTGAGGACATCCGCTGGGAAGTGGCATCTACACTTCCAAATGTTCTGATTCTTGTCTGAACTTTTCCAGGGCATGAGTCATGATGAAGCCCAAAAGAAAGTTTCATCAGATGTAAATTATTTTGGGACTTGCATGGTAGCTTGTGGAGATGCAGATGGGATGGTTTCAGGTGCAGTTCATACAACTGCAGACACCGTTCGTCCAGCTTTGCAGTTGATAAAAGTATGTGTTTATTTATGTGATTTTTATTTTGCCATCTTGTATATCTTAATTGAGTATATGAATTTGCACTGAAGTAAAAGATTCTTCCTTTTCTAATATTTCTCTGTTTTACTTTGTTTTATGAATATTAACAGACAGAACCAGGCCTTAAAATAGCGTCAAGTGTTTTCCTAATGTGTCTTCAAGGAAAAGTTCTCGTCTTTGGTGACTGTGCAATAAATACGAATCCAACAACTGAAGAACTTGCACAGATTGCGATTGCATCTGCAAACACTGCTGTTGCATTTGGGATTCAACCTCGCGTAGCACTTCTCTCATATGCAACTGATAATTCAAATTCAGGTGGTGCTCCTTTCCCTGCACACTGCTTCAAGCGTGCACAACTCTGAGTAATGACCACTATGCACATTTCTTGCTGTAATGTTCTCTTGTCTGGTGTCTTTCCATGTTTTCCATGCACTGCCACCTTAAGGCCTTATATATTAGAGCTACATTTGCAGGTCCCCTTGTTGACAAAATTGCTGATGCTGTTGCTCTTGTGAGAGAGAGAAAACCTGACTTAATTGTAGAAGGGCCCTTACAGGTACACTCGAGGACCTATTCTGGTTTAACTGTTAAAAGAAAAGTGTTGTGACAATTTAAGATCCTCTATCCTACAGTTCCATATAGTGCAAATGATTGCAAATGTTAATTGTACTGTTCTTTTTGTGACTGTTATTGTTTTTACACGATTTGTATCAAATTTATTTATACAACAAAGTTGATGGATTTATTTTCCACCAACATTTCTAATGGTTTTGTTTGAATTCTTTAACAGTATGATGCTGCAGTCAATGCTGAAATAGCTAAAATAAAACTGAAAGGAAAAGCTACTCCAGTTGCAGGCCGGGTATGATTTTTTTCATGAGTTGTTTTACTCTAATTTTTCTGGTTCTTGGACCGAGTTTACTTACACTGCATGCCTTTTTGCTCCAGGCAAATGTTCTTATTTTTCCGGACCTAAACACCGGAAATATAACATACAAGGCTGTTCAACAGGTTTAAATCCTTATATCCATGATTCCATCATCCATCCCCCCCTCTCTCCCCCTCTGTTCTCTTCTCTTTTTTGGGGAAAGATGTCTCTTTTAGAATTATAATGTAGAGGAGAAGAGAGTTCCCATCATATCAAACAGGATTTTATTGAGTAGACCTAAAGAATCATGTGCATGAGCTCTAAAATCAGTATCTTAAAGGTAAGTAGATTCTAATGACGATCACACATATGTCTTCACACATACACGATACATTTTTAACAATATGAAACTTTCTTCTTTTCTCACACACACACATGCGTGTGCTCGCACACGCGCGCATGCACACACACACACACACGCGTGCGCGCGCGTGCACGCACACACACACACACACACACACACACACACACACACACACCACACACACACACACACACACACACACACACACACACACACACACACACACACACACACACACACACACACACACACACACACACACACACACGCGTGCGCGTGTGCGTGGCGCGCGCATGTACACACACACACACACTCTCTCTCTCTAACACTGTTGTACTATAGCACTGATGTGATGGTCGCCCTGCTTGCCCTTTGCAACTCCTGATTTGGTCGCCCAACTCTTGCCCAACATTTACCCAACTCTTGCCCTTATGCCCCATTTGTGGTCGCCCTTGCTGGTTGGGAGACCCCCCTTTGGCGGCCAATTCAGGATGGCAAGCTGCTCCTCACCAACTTTCCTTCTTCCCCACTTGCCCATCTTTCTTCTTCCCCACTCACCCACTTTCCTCCTTCCCCATTTGCCCATTTTTTCTAATCAATTCCCAACCAGTCTCCCTTGCAAATTGGGCAACTCCAAAAAGTGGGCGACTCCAAAAAGTGGGCAACTCCAAAAGTGGGAGACTCCAAAAAAGTGGGTGACTCCAAAAAGTGGGAGACCCTCATCTCATGGTGGTTAGCTCCTCAGCAATTGGGCTAAGCTACTACCCTCTGCAGGAAGCTGCTTTGTGCTAGGCCTCCTGCGAGGCCATTCTGTGGTGTGTAGCCCATGTCAGGGGGCACTTTTGCCCCCCTCCAAGTATCATCCGGAATCCTGCAGAGCCACTCATATGACCTGCTCTATATAAGCAGTTGTCGGGCACTCGCTGAGGCCATGAGACGAGAAGGGCAGAGATTACTTATTAAGTCATCTGTGTGTGAATACTTAGATTAAGTCTAGTCCACTAGTTGGTTGCTAACTGCCTGTGCTAGCAGTAAATAGGGAGCCGTGCTAGTAAGAGTGATTGAGAAGGTAAACTCAAGGTTGGGCAGGTGCTAGCAGATTAATTGGTCTGAGACTAATGGAGCTGATGTTTTGTCACCAGCTGAAGTAGACTTTCTAGTTTTTGTGTGATGCAGTCTATGCAATTTTGGGTTGCTATTCTTGTGAACCCTGTTTGTACTCTCATGTCACAAGGTATATTTCCTTAAGGAGAACCCCCCTGGAGTAGAGGGTGTCTTGGAAGATGTATCTTACTTTTTCCTAAGAACATGTGCGAGGTCTCTCTTCTACGATTTGGCACACATGGTAGGACCCTTGCATGCTTTGTGCAAGGCACTTATTGGGAGTAAGAATCTATCTTATTTTCTACTTTTCTTTGTTCTAGCCTTGCTAGGCTTCTACCCAACAGTGGGCGAGTGGGTACATGACCCATACTTGAGCAGCTAGGGAGTCTCTTCGTCTGCTGAAGAGTTCCATAAAGACTTACAATTGAAAAAGGTTATCACGTCACCCTTCTCAAGATCAATCACACCTATAGTGTTAATTCTTCCCATTGATTTTTCTCAAGATTTAGTTCACGCACCTTCTTTTAAAGAGAAGACTACAGGAGCACCCGAATCCACCTTTGACACCTTTCAAAATAACCAATTATCAATGGAGGACCTTACAAATCTATTATCAAGGTTAAACATCAAATTTCCTACTTTGAAGGGACTAGTGCAGGAGGACGCCGACGTCCATGTGAGGAGATTTATCTCCTTATGCCATAGAGGATCAAACAACAAAAGAATGTGGAGCCATAACTTCTTTTTGTGGAGAGACTACTATAATGTGAATTGGAGTTGGGCGGTTGCTCGGGCCATTCCTCATATAGTGGTCTTTGGCATTTGGACAATGTTGACAAGGTTTGCATCCTCAAGTAGAGAGCACTTGCTTTGAATATGATTGTACTCACCATGTTGGTATTACATGAGCAATCTTGTGTCCTTCGATCGGCTTGGGCAATTATGGTCCCTATTTTAAGGATTGGATGTACCAGCATAGAAAGTGTTGGGGACCTGAGAATTACCTCTTTGTAGAGTGCAAAGGCTTCATGACCATTTTTGCCACAAAATTGGGAAGTCGACCTATTTGGACAATCCAGGCTAGAATGACCACCATTGTTGCATATCAAACACCATATTTGCCTATGGATCTCCTTAGCAGTATGCAACTCCACTTCCTATCGAAGTTGCGCAAGTAGGTCGTCATTGTGCCGTGTGGGTGGCTAGGCAACCTTCTCTTCACAATTTGACTACCATCTTCAAAATGTACTCTTGCCCAAAGTCACACGGGCACGTGTCCATGGTTCCTAGGGATGTCGGGACGCCATCCCCTCAATGTAAATCTTGTCCCCTTACACGTGTTCAAAACAACAAACCGAACGCGTTTCGCGGATAGTTTCTTGTGATGAGCTTGTTTGGGGACGAAAACCCGAGACGACTATATTGTTTCAACAAATTTTTTTGCCAAAAAACTTTATATTTTTTTGGCCTCTCTTTTAGATTCTCTATAGCAAATGTTAGGGGTCTCTAGAACCTTTTTGAGGGCCATAAGAAACCATAAATAGAGGCCATTGCTCCCTTTAGTTTTTCTCCTTGCATCTCATGTGTATGGAGGCTTGAGCTACCTTCGGCCTTGCATATGCAGCAACCCTCCCCACCTGCTTAACCCTCTCTTCATTCTTTTCCTCCTTTTTCCATAGTCATTATTTATGTTGTAGTCTCTAGCATAGTTGGACCAAGAGATTTAAATCGCAAGATTTAAATCGAGATTTAAACGTTTAAATCGTTTAAATCGCTCATACCCAAAATAAAAATCGAGGTTTTTATCCACTTAGAGAGATTTTTATTTTTCTTCATTACAAATAAATATATTATACATATTTGCATGAAAAATGACAATATATGATACATCACATGATTTCACTTCATAATGTATCAATTTTCAAATGTAAAACATTCGTCACGATCCATGATTCATAAAAGTTATAAATACCAAAACTAAGAAGTGATGGGGAACGTGATCCATGACTAAATACAAATGTAAGTCTACAACCATAGTATTAAGAGTCAAGCTTCAAGGGTAATGTGGAATCAAGAATCTAGATATTTTAGAAGGGCTCTTCTCTAAGGTCTAAAGCATGTGCAAACTACATTTAGGAAAGACTCAATAGGCATGACTCTCAAAAAAACCATCTGTACAAACCAGGGATATGAACTGTTAAAGAGAAAAAAAATCGCTCTGTATGTGATAAAAATCGTTCCCAACGATTTAAATCGTGGGACGATTTAAACGATTTTTATTTTGACCAAAAAATCGCGGTTTGGTCCAACTATGGTCTCTAGATTTTCTTGTTTTACTATTTTGGAATCTACACTAGATATTTTTGTCGATCGATGGTATGATGTAACATTTTTTTGTTCTCAATGTCATGATAGTACAATATGTATATGAAATTTTTATATGATGACCACAATGTAGAATTTTTTTCTTTGAGATAATGAAATATATATGACAACTCTGAATGCTCAAACTTCAACGTGCTTCATACATGTTTTTACTTGAAAAAGGCTTTTTTCTATAGTTTTGTTTTTATTGGTCCTTTCATTTGTTAACATATTAATTGTGCATTACTTTTGTTTGATAATTTTGAAAAAAACAACATTTTTCTAGTGCCGTCTTGGGGACGCATCCTCGGGACACCCTAAGCTCTATCCCCATCTCGGGGACACCGTTGTTTGCGAGACCCGTCCCCGTCCCTCTTACCTCTTCTATGCATGAGGCGGATGCCACGAAATCATCCAATGTAGTGTCCAGCCTTAGAGACTTTTGTAGCTTTTGTTGAGAAGACTTTGGCAAGGCCTTCTAAGTGCATTTCTCCACCAAGAAGTCGCCTAGGGCAGTGGCAAGTGAGCAACAAGAGAGTTTGCACGCGATAGAGTTCATGAAACAATTCAATTGGTTGGAGCCTTGAGTTTTCGAGTTGGTCCAAAACTCGTTCTAATGAGTTGCTAGGACAAAAGGTCTGAGAGAAAGTGGCCTTCAAAACTTCCCAAGTGGCAAAGTGTCCGTTTGCATGTTTGCTATCCATTTTTTCGCAAGTTCATCAAGGGTAGATGGAAATAGGGCTAGCATGGCCTCCTCTCGGTTTTGCAAGAGCAAGAATTAGGCCATTGAAGAAGCTTATGAGAAGATGAGAGACCCATTAAGAGACCAACCGGCTTGCCGTCAACCATATGCACATGCTGTAGATATTGAAGAAATTCTAAAGGAAACTCATCATAAGGTCATCCTATATCAACTCATTAAGATGGATGCAAAGGTACGAAGTGACTTACTCAAGGTCATACACTCTACCTATGTGAGTTCACCACCAAGTGGAGATGGGTACATGGTGGAACAAACCCCATTAAGAGACCAACCGGCTTGCCGTCAACCATATGCACATGCTGTAGATATTGAAGAAATTCTAAAGGAATCTCATCATAAGGTCATCCTATATCAACTCATTAAGATGGATGCAAAGGTACGAGGTGACTTACTCAAGGTCATACACTCTGCCTATGTGAGTTCACCACCAAGTGCAGATGGGTACATGGTGGAACAACCCCCCCCCCCCCCCCCCCCCCCCCCCCCCCCCCCCCCTCCCCCCTCCCCCTCTCCCTTCCTCTCTCCCTTTTCCCCCTTTTCGGGGGCTCCATTGGAGACTGCCACATTTCAAGGTTGACTCTTTCTATTAAGAATGAGATTTTGATAGGAGTTGTAGTGGATGGTGGGCCTGATATCAACTTGATGCTCGACTTCACCATGAAAAAGTTGAAGTCGGACTTGACAAAAGGAGCTTTTATCGTGACATTGGAAGACGCACATTAGGTTACACCCTTAGGGATCATTGGAAAGATACTTATGTTAGTACAAGGCTTCACCTCCATGTATGCCGAATAGGACTCCTCCAGATATGGATGCCACTGCCTCCATAAGCTCCAAGTAATACCTGTGTGCATAAAGAGAATATGAACCTGAATGGTTAACATAAGATGCAATTTTATGTTAAGCTCCATCCAATGTCTTTGAAGTACTCCATAATCTTCATGTAGAAGACAATCTTCAAATACATCATGTAGATGGCTGATCCACACCACCAAGCTGCCGATAGGTAAGTCTTATTCATAAGCAAGAGTGTGAGCACACTCTTCTCCAAGAAGAACTCCATGGCTGCTCCTAATCATCTTCATAAGCTGCCCCTAGCTGCCCCATAGCTGCCCATATGTGCACCATGGCTGCCCCATGTGTGCTTCAGCACAACCACCCTAAAACTCAGCAAGACCTCTTTTTATAGGCCCCTCAAGTATTTGTGAAAAAATCTGACCAAAAGCTGTTCGTTTTATTAAAAAGTTGGGACCGCTCTTTTTTATCAAAAGCTATCACAGAATATTAAAGAAAGCTTGCTTTTTACTGTTAATCACTAAAATTACTTATAACAAGCTTTTTCAACACTTTGACTATCTGATGGATGAACTGTTGACATTTTTATGACCTGCAAGGTGAGAGCTATCAAATGAGGTAAAAACCCTAAATCAGCAGAAAACTAGGGTTAGGGTTTTCTCTCAAATCTGATCTCTGATGGCTGCATGTTGTATATCATTAGGAAGCTCTCTTCAAACTCTACAAGATAGGCTCATAAAAATTTTACCCAATTTTTTGTGCCGAAAATGACTAAGTACCAAAATTAGGGTTTCTGCCCTAATAGGATTTTGACTGATGTGACATTGATTTCCAGCAATTCCCCCTGCAATGTCATATTGGTACAAATTGAAGTGGATATGCAACTTCATTCTTTTGCAAACTGACATAAGCTTCAAACTTGTTCTTTAGAATTGACTTTCAAACTTTACCTTCAAAAGTCTTCTTCAAAACTGAATTTGAACTTCTTCAAACTTCAAAAATCTGAATTTACTGAATGTGAGCCATAATACTTGAGAAAATATGCAAACTAGATCTCCAATAGTGTTAGCATACATCAAGCAATCACTGCTTGACAACATATGTAGCATGAATTGACTCTGAATCTACTATCTCCTATCTTTTCAAACTTGTAAGCATACTCTAGGATCCACATATTTGCATTTACCTTAGGAAAGGTTTCTCAACGTACTTCTGTTGGGTCATGTAAATACACTAAACAGAATTAGGAAATGAATCTTGGGACTTGTGACTGTCAACTCACAACTTAGTGTATTATGAACACTAGCTGATTCATCTCTGACTCTACTCAACTCAACTCATGAGAGTCTCACCAAAATTTCATAGCGATGATGTCATCATGTCTTCATCCTTGTTCTATTTATAAGTCCTTCATACCTCTTTCCTTCAGAGTCTGGTATAATCAAGTATGTGCGCACCTCTGAAATATCAAGCTTCTCTGCAATAGAACTTTGGAACTTTCTCCTGAACAGGAACACCTAACAAGAACTTTCTCCAGATATTCTCCTTCTTCCTTCTTCTTCAAAAGCTGGAACGTAAAGAGAAACTGACAAAGGAAATATAGGAATACCTGTAGGTATGATTCTGCATTCCTTCACATATGGCTGAAAATAAGTCTTCATGTTTCATCACCCCCTGGATGATTTAGCACTAGTATCCAGAATTCTTCAAAGTATATCAGACTTTATGAAATCTGGAACGTCTTCCTTCTTTTAATAAATCTGATCTTCAGTGATTTAGCATTGCTTCCTTATCATCAATACCTGTGTCTAAAATAAAATATTTTGAACCCCTTTTTATTAGCACTACAGATGCCAATAGCTTTCACCCAATAGCTTTCACTGCCACTCCTCAGCTTCCCATAATCTAGAATAAGGTTAGCTGATCCTATTAGATCATAACAAAAAACCTTGTTGAAAGCACTTTAGGATTCATACTTTTTCGCAACATAACAAGTATCATCTTCTATTTCTCTGCAACACTAATCTGATAGAATTTGAATCTTTGACTTACTTTTTCCAATGTTAAGAATTTTACAAACAAAGGATAAACATCTGACTCAAAAATACTCAAGATCTATGATCTCTCCAACAAAATGCTTGTGTAGAATCTGCTCTCATCAAACCTTCATGACTGAATGTTTGATTTGCTACTTGAATGTCTCTAAGTGTCCATGCTTCTTACATAAAGTTGTAAAACTTTTCTTCAACTAGATCCTTCTCAAGAATGTGCAACTTCTACAAACTCTCACCTTGAAAACTCCAAAATTTGCAAGTTGATACTTCATATCTTCATATTCTTGTCGGGTGAAATGTGATAGTATCTGCTTGACTTTCTTTTGGCTAACTCCACTTCTCAATCAAGTGATAGGATAAGATAGAACACCTTTTTGAATACAAGCATGTATCCAAAAGTTAAGACAAACATAGAAAGTAGATTCTCCATGTGACTAGTACATAAAAAAATCTGAATTTTTCTGAATTTTTTGAAAATACTGAATTTTCTGAATTTTTTGAAACTACGGAAATCTTGCTCTTCAAGCAATACTTCTATAAAGTATTTTCATACTTCCAAAATTATTTGGTTGCTAACAGATCATCAACTTCATACTTCACATTGATAAATAAACATGTGACTGAATTGTCTACTTCTCAAATCTCTACTCATCTAGATTAAGTGTGTATGTCATATGTCAAATGTTAGAAGATGCTCTGAAACCATATGCTGGTAGTCTGGGAGTCTGGGAGCTCTGATACCAAATGTTGGAATTAGGTAGGCCCATAACTAAATTCCACGGGTTCCATAGGTTTCCAGGATCTACAACATAGATTCCAGTATCTTCCAATATTGACAAATATGAACATACAACATTTAATCATACAATGATGAGACAATAGAGAGAGATTAGACATGTTCAAAGTGTTACGTAAGCCACTGCTTACTCACACCATCATATATATAAATGTCAAATTACAATGTGGGAGTCAAAATCTAAACCACTCTATGTGAACAGAAATAGATGGAAGAGTGTATGCACAGAATTTACAAGAATATTCAGATCTAGGAACAGAAATCTGAATATGTATGAGATGTATGGCCAGATAGGTTGTAGAAGAGTGAATATGAGTGACTGAAAGAGGAAAGATCAGTTTGAAAATGATATTCAGCAAACCCTAATCTGAATTTAGGCTATGGAAGACCCTAAATCAAATGGGTGTGTGATAGATCACATACTTACGGAATTAGCATAGAATGCTAACATGTTGCCGATAGAAATCCTCATAATCATATGGAAACACCTTCTCTAACATCTCATCTGATGCATGTAGCATGCATGTACTGATTCTCCTTTATGGATGCCAGTGCCTCCATGTATGCCGAATAGGACTCCTCCAGATATGGATGCCACCGCTTCCATAAGCTCCAAGTAGTACCTGTGTGCATAAAGGGAATATGTACCTGAATAGTTAACATAAGATGCAATCTTATGTTAAGCTCCATCCAATGTCTTTGAAGTACTCCATAATCTTCAAATACATCATGTAGATGGCTGATCCACACAACCAAGGTGCTGATAGGTAAGTCTTCTCCATAAGCAAGAGTGTTAGCACACTCTTCTCCAAGAAGAACTCCATGGCTGCTCCTAATCATCTTCATAAGCTGCCCCATAGCTGCCCATATGTGCACCATGGCTGCCGCATGTGTGCTTCAGCACAACAACCCTAAAACTCAGCAAGAGTTGGCGTTGGATTTTTCTAGAAGTGATCGCAAGACCTCTTTTTATAGGCCCCTCAAGTATTTGGGAAAAAATCTGACCAAAAGCTGTTTGTTTTATTAAAAAGTTAGGATCACTCTTTTTTATCAAAAGCTATCACAAAATATTAAAGAAACCTTGCTTTTCACTTTTAATCGCTAAAATTACTTATAACAAGCTTTTTCAACACTTTGACTATCTTATGGATGAATTGTTGACATTTTTATGATCTGCAAGCTGAGAGCTATCAAATGAGGTAAAACCCTAAATCAATAGAAAATTAGGGTTGGGGTTTCTCTCAAATCTGATCTCTGATGATTGCATGTCATATACCATTAGAAAGCTCTCTTGAAGCTCTACAAGATAGGCTCATAAAAATTTTACCCAATTTTTTGTGCCAAAAATGACTAAGTACTACAATTAGGGTTTCTGCCCTAATAGGATTTTGGACTGATATGACATTGATTTCCAACATTCTTGGAAATATGTGTGGCAACCAACCTTGGCGAGGGGTTTAAGTTTGTTGGAGTTTAGATCTCACACATTTGCTTGAAGGATTGCATTCATGTTGTGTGTTTGCAACTCTTCCCAAATATGGTTAGATGTTTTTCGGTCTCTCACAAAAATGCTTCAATTTACCTTAAAGGAGGATTGTAGTTGGATAAGTGGAATGAATTCTTTTTACATGCACCATTGAGATCCTGATGCCCTATACTGATCTTCATGAGTTCAAGTCTCAAAATGATTGTACCCTACCTTCAGTGGAATGGTAGTCAATGCTACGTGGGGAATTCATTTGGTCTATAGTCTGCACAATGGTCTTTCATTTACACTCCCATGCTAGCATTTGATCTAGGGATAGTTGCATGATCTTATGTTCTCCACGATTTTCTAGTGCTATGATAGCTCATAACCTCATTAGATATTTTGACAAAAGTATAAACTCAGTTTAGCATGTAGGAACAAATGGTGTTAATTGGTACTTGCTTTTTTGAAATTTCAGCTGCCAATGTCCATTGATACTTTTTCTCGTCGGAAGGATTGGATGTCTGTTACGATTCACGAATACATGTTAGTGAATGAGAAAGCATCTCTTTTCTATTTGGCCTTATTGTAGCCAAATAAAATTTCACCGAGTGTAATAATAGGTGGAAATTCAAATAACCTTCTTGATGGTGGTTGTCTCGGTTCTCTTGCTTGTGTCATTCGCAATGTGCACCCGATGAAAATTTTCATATCAAGGATACTTGTTGGGCACTTTACATTGGAGCCTTTCCATCCAAACATGGATGCACTACGATAAGATGTCCACTTTGTACTTTGCCTTTGGAAACTATGCATGATACTTTATGAGAATGTGCTCATGTGCAAAGATTGTGGATTTGTGGCATTAAAGATTTTGTAAAGTAACTATGCAGGAACCAAGTAGAGGACAAGGACAAGATATGGAGGATTGGATTGAACAATGGACACTCACCAAGCTTCGATTCACCACCACTAAGTCCACTTGGAGTGGACAAACCCCGGAGGAGGACAACCTAGAGGTTTGAGCTACTTGTGGATCTAACCAAGTGGACCACTCCTTCGGATGTTCCTTTTAAAGCACAACGAGCAAGTAAAGGGATCCATTTTGGGTCAATGGACCACTCCTTTGGATCTCCCTTCTAAAGTACACTAAGCAAGTAAAGGGATCCACTTTGAACATGGGCTCTATCAAGGTAACCTCTTGTAGGTAACTCCCTTTGTCCACCCAAGGCGATTGATCAAGGTGGCTAGACATGAACCCCAACTATGGCAGCTGGCCTCTCCCAAACATCTAGGATATTGTTGAAAGGAGCTCCAACCATGAAACTATATAAGGAGTTTAAGGCTAATCAGATGGAGATAAATGAATGTGCATCCAATGTGTAAGTGGTAAGTATATAACAATGTATGTGCACACTTTTGTAACATAGTACATATGCTTGGCTGAGGAACTTGGTGAGCAAGGGGTAGTCGTCCCTATAGATACCATTAGTGCTTGTAGAAAAGGGAAGCCCTTGTCACCAAGGTAGAAGCAGTGGACTTAGTTGAAGTGCCA